>JAGVVM010017957.1:0-23404 GCA_019149425.1 Psidium friedrichsthalianum
AACTAAAACATTGTGGATAATTTTATATTTAAAAAAAACCAAAAAATTTAAAAATTTTAATTTTTTTTATTTTCGTAGTTTTACTTTTCTTGTTCTTTTTTCTTTTTATTTTTCTTCTAAATCTGAGGAGGACTATCCAACCCTAGCCAACCACAAGCAAGGGCTGTGGGCAAGGGTCTAACCCTTGCTGACCGCAGGTCAGTGAGGGTAGGTCAGCCCTTATTTTTGATCGGTGAGGGTTGGCCAGTGACCCTTGTCGGACTTCGTACGGAAAAAGAGTAAAAGAAAGAAAGAAAGAAAAAAAGGAAAAACTAATTAGTTATAGAAATTTTTAAAAGGATTATCTTTATAAGCTAAATGAGTTTAAGGACAAAACTCGTTTGCAACTCACAAATAATGAGCCATACAATTCAAGTTCATTAACAATTTATTTATTAAAAACTCGATTAACCCATTTTATGGGTCAAAAAATGAATTAGATTCGATAAGCCTTACAATAAAGTGCATATTTTTTTTTTCGATCTGTCCTATTATTAACCTCCGTCTCTCTGACATAAAAATTCGTTGTTTTTTGTGAATCATTTGTAAAGTCAAGGTATGTTCATCCGAATAAGCAAAAAGGTCATGTGCTTTTGGACTTCAGCCTTTCCCATCCCAGCAACTAGCCTCGCTCCCCGTTTGTTTGCAATTAAATAGAATTAGGTTATTCGCTTTCTCACTATAACTCAAAATGTTGCTTGAGTTTTTATATAAAACTATGAAAAAAAATGTGAAGTAACATGCGAATATTTGTATGATGTACAAATTTTAGATTAAATAAAATTAAGAAAAAAACAATGAAACTTTTGCGAATCGAGAGAAAATTACCCAAAAAAAAATTCTTAAATCTATCACATTTTAACCAATTCAATCACAAACCTTTTAATAATTTGCTAATTAGTCCTTTTGGGCAATTTTGGCTGGGCATTGCTGACATGAATGCCGACATGGTCAATATTGAAGTGTAAAATTTTTTAAAACATTTTTTTCTTTTTGTTGTGAAAGGCCGATAGAGGCCTATTATATATTGGGCGAGGGTTGTGACCCTCACTCATGGTCGGCGAGGGCCTTGCATGCGACCATTGAGGGCAACAATTCCTTGCGCAGTAGCTAGCTAGGGCTGTGAACCACTCCATCTCCTAGTGGTGGCTTCACAATCCTCACATGCCTAGCGGTTGGTGAGCTTGGCAATCTCTAGTTGATCCTTAATAATAATATAAAAATTCTTTAAAAATAAAAAAAAATTGGGTAAAAATTCAGAAATTTTTCATGTCAACGTCAATTGTGTCGCGTAGGACGGCCTATGTCAACAACTGCAATTTTAAGCCAAAATTGGAATTTTAGTATGGCTTTGGGCCAAATAAGCAACTGACTATTTTTCGTTAATGAGACCTTCAACATTCCAAAAATGCTAAAAACTCAATGTGTAGAGAGGCCCATGTCCATGCTTACAATTTTCGGCCAAAATAAGAATTTTAGGATGGCTTTGAGGGCCAAATAAGCAATTCACTATTTTTCATTAATGAGACCTTCTATATTCCAAAAATGCTAAAAATTCAATGCTAGTCACTATCGACATTAAGCTTTTAACCTCTCCAACATCAACTTTCATCCCAAAGCCCCATGAGAATGATTGCCAAGCATTTCAAATTTTTTTGAAGAGGTTTTAGAGCCCTAGGAAGCTTTTCAAATTGCTAAACCAAATGTAGCCTTAGGCGCGCACGACAACACTTCTATTTTAAAAATCAACTTCTGACTACAAGTTTATTTTTTATCAGAGAAAGATATTTAATAACAGGACAAAATTTCTACTTCTAAGATAGAAATTCATTTGATAATAATAAAAAATTTTACTTCTGGAACATTATTAACACAAAATCTTCTACAAAAAATTATTGATCATAATATAAAATGCATGTTATACGAGAAAAGTGAAATGCAAATACTGTCATTTAATTATTTATGCAAAGGGGGACCAATTTTAGGGAAAATTGTATTAATAAATACGATGGCTGGCTCACATATCCATGCTAAAAGCACAAGTAATTTCGGTACTTCCTCACTTGTGCTGAGAGGTGTCAAACGAGTGGATCAAGTCATGTTGAATATGGTTTGACTCATATTGATCAATTTAATTCGTTTTGATCCATTTTTATATCGTACAAATTTAACAATCTACACCCGACTCAACACATACTCGATCTATCCAGTATTAATTAAATCTTATACACTTCCGAAAGTGGGTCAAGAATAATTTCTAAAGCAAAAAAATTACATCAGAAGTAGAATAATGAAATTATGTAACCAAATGAATTTTTATTTTAAAAATTATATTATCAAATGAATTTCTAATCCTTCGGTCACGAGAAAAAAAAAATCAATTTCAAAAGTATTTCTGAAGCAAAATTTCATTATCGTGCGCGACCTCCGTAACTAGAGGCCTTTATCTCTGAGAGGTCTCCCCAGCCAATCAGGGCCCTCGCTTTCTCGTTCTCTTCTCCTCCTCTCATTTGCGCACGCACCCATCAGCCGTCCAGCCGCCTCCCCCCCGATCCAACGGCCGAAAATCGCCTCGCCGAACCTTCTGGAATCCTCAAACCCTAACACCACTCCCACACGCCATTAGATATATATCTTCCGTCATCCCTCCCTCCATCCCACTCAAATCACACACGCGCTCTTTCTCTCTCTCTGAATCCGTCGACCTGCCGGAAACCGATCCAACCATGGCCGGGAAAGGAGAGGGACCTGCGATCGGCATCGATCTCGGCACCACGTACTCGTGCGTCGGCGTCTGGCAGCACGACCGCGTCGAGATTATCGCCAACGACCAGGGCAACAGGACCACCCCGTCCTACGTCGCCTTCACCGACACCGAGAGGCTCATTGGCGATGCCGCCAAGAATCAGGTCGCCATGAACCCGATCAACACCGTCTTCGGTGAGCATCTGTGCTTGTTCTGTTTCGGACGTGTTTATATCGCTCCTGGTTTGAATTTCCGGTAGATCTGATCGATGTTGAGTTTTCTTGAATGCTTCTGTTTCTTACCTTGCCGGATCTGCAATGTTTTTTCCGAGTGGGGAGCTAGTATCTGCGACGTGAGCCAGGGTGGATTAGGACGGATAGAGTCGTAGTTCCGAACGTAGTTACGTTGCTGGCTATTATGAAATCTCGATCCACCGCTAGTATTGACTGTATTTTTAGAAAGAGTCTGCCTGCTGGATCTAGGTAATTACTATGTCCGATTTGTTTAACTGGTTGGAAAACTTCCGGTTCAAAGTTTTGATTTGTCGATAGATTGATGAATGTGTCTGCATGTTATATATGAGGAGATTGATTTCCTATGCCCTATATCTTTCAGAGAGGTAGTGTTGTTACATACATGTGGCAAGATCACTCTGTTTTTTGGCCAATGAAACAGCTTGGGATCGCTGGTCGTGTTTTTAATTGTGTGTTCGAATGAATTTAGTTAGTAAGTGCTTAATTCTGTTTACATCATCGTTAATTCTCTATGTTTTCATTCAGGTTTGAAGTTCTGGATTGTTTTAATCTCTGTGGTGTCTAATACGTATGTAATCAATTGGCAGATGCTAAGAGGTTGATCGGAAGGAGATTCAATGATTCCTCGGTCCAGAGTGATATTAAGCTCTGGCCATTCAAGGTGATTGCCGGTCCTGGTGAAAAGCCAATGATTGTTGTCAGCTACAAAGGCGAAGACAAGCAGTTTGCTGCTGAGGAGATCTCGTCCATGGTACTCATAAAGATGCGTGAGATTGCCGAGGCATACCTGGGCTCAACTATCAAGAATGCAGTTGTCACTGTCCCTGCCTACTTTAATGACTCTCAGAGGCAGGCTACCAAGGATGCCGGTGTCATCGCTGGCCTCAACGTCATGCGCATCATTAACGAGCCAACTGCTGCGGCAATTGCTTATGGTCTTGATAAGAAGGCCACCAGCGTTGGAGAGAAGAATGTGTTGATTTTTGATCTTGGTGGCGGCACTTTTGATGTGTCCCTCCTAACCATCGAGGAGGGTATCTTCGAGGTGAAGGCAACAGCTGGAGACACTCATCTTGGCGGTGAGGACTTCGACAACAGAATGGTGAATCACTTTGTTCAAGAGTTCAAGAGGAAGAACAAGAAGGACATCAATGGAAATCCAAGGGCTCTTAGGAGATTGAGGACAGCTTGTGAAAGGGCGAAGAGAACTCTCTCCTCCACTGCCCAGACAACGATTGAAATTGACTCTTTGTATGAGGGTGTGGATTTCTACTCTACAATCACTCGTGCCAGATTTGAGGAGCTCAACATGGACCTCTTCAGGAAGTGTATGGAGCCAGTTGAGAAGTGTCTCAGGGATGCAAAAATGGACAAGAGCTCTGTCCATGATGTTGTTCTTGTGGGTGGTTCCACTAGGATCCCCAAAGTGCAACAGCTATTGCAGGATTTCTTCAACGGGAAGGAGCTCTGCAAGAGCATCAACCCTGATGAAGCCGTGGCTTATGGTGCGGCTGTTCAAGCTGCAATTTTGAGTGGCGAGGGCAATGAGAAGGTCCAGGACCTATTGCTGCTGGATGTGACCCCCCTCTCACTTGGTCTGGAAACTGCGGGAGGTGTCATGACAGTGTTGATCCCAAGAAACACCACTATCCCCACCAAGAAGGAACAAGTGTTCTCCACCTACTCGGACAACCAACCTGGAGTCCTTATCCAGGTTTATGAGGGTGAGAGAGCCAGAACAAGGGACAACAACTTGTTGGGCAAGTTCGAGCTCTCGGGCATTCCTCCAGCACCTAGGGGTGTTCCCCAAATTACTGTGTGCTTTGACATTGATGCCAATGGTATCTTGAATGTCTCTGCTGAAGACAAGACCACCGGCCAGAAGAACAAGATCACCATCACCAACGACAAGGGGAGGCTGTCCAAGGAAGAGATTGAGAAGATGGTCCAGGAGGCTGAGAAATACAAGTCTGAGGATGAGGAGCACAAGAAGAAGGTCGAAGCGAAGAACACACTGGAGAACTATGCCTACAACATGAGGAACACGATCAAGGATGAGAAGATCAGCGCCAAGCTATCGGATGGGGACAAGAAGAAGATTGAGGATGCCATCGACCAAGCCATCCAGTGGCTGGACTCAAACCAGCTGGCCGAGGCAGATGAGTTTGAAGACAAGATGAAGGAGCTCGAGAGCATCTGCAACCCCATCATTGCAAAGATGTACCAGGGTGCAGGTGCTGATATGGGTGCCGGCGGCATGGATGAGGATGCTCCTCCTGCTGGCGGCAGTGGTGCTGGTCCCAAGATTGAGGAGGTCGATTAAGTTGCTGGAATTTTTAAGAGGACTACGATAGGAGTTTAAGTTGCTGGAATTTTTAAGAGGACTGCTATAGGAGTTCTCGAGCATTTGGTTTGTTTCTACTGCATTCATGTCTTTTAATTTTTTGCAATATTGAAGTGTAACTTTTCTGCTTATTATTTTTTCTTTTGGTCTTATTATTGGCATTCAGTTTGTTTGCCGATTTCAAGAAGACAGTGATTTTGAACCTCCATCTTCCGTTCTGCTTATAATGTTCTTGCTCCAATTCTGCAGCGACGTTCACGAGTTTCTGCATTTTGACGTTGGTATTCAGAGAAAATGAGAGGACTAATGATCCCAAGTGAAGACAGGTTACTACACGCCACAAGGGCTGGATACGGGTTATGATTCTGCTTAACCTGTGAATGGCATATGCTCGTCTAGAAAAGGCTTTGCTATTAGGTCGTCATGTCTATCAGAAATTGCAGGGCGAAGCTCAGAGGTAGAATCTGCAGGATTATTTGTCAACGATGAATATTGCCGAGACAGTGAAAGGTCCGTTTGTTTTGTAAGTTTTCTTATTCAACGGGAAAACGTAAGATTAAAAAATCAAGAGAATGGCTATTTTAAAAAAATTAAAAATTAGTTTTCGAAATATGACTATATATTGACGTTTGGATCGGACGTAGGTCTAAGGGCGCGCATGACAACGTTTCTATTTCTCTGTTTCTGTTCTAAACCTATTCCAGAAATAGGTTTGGGACAGAAACTCGTTTGGCAACGTAAATCTGTTTTTCTATTTCTAAAACAAAAATCTGTTCCAGAAACAGATTTTGGCCCAAAACCAGAAACAAAAAATTTTGTTTCTGTCAGAAATAGAAAAATCTATTTCTGTTCCAAAAATTATTTCTGGAACAGAATGGTTGTCATGTGCGCCCTAAGATGTTGAGGCTGGATCCATCAAGGCTAAATTCGTGTCCAAAGAAGCAGGGCTCAAATCCACAAAAGTTAGGCTCAGGACTTCAATGCTCGTGGCCAAGTCCACAACGGCCAAGCCTAAGTCTACAGAGTCCAAGCCTATGACCTTGGTACCCTTGTTTTGCTCCCCAGCGCCCTATCCTTTGTCCACAAAGGCCGGCCCAGAGACCTCGTTACCCATGTCCGAATCCCCAATGCTAGGGCCCAAGTCTATTGAGGTCGAGCCCTTATCCATAGAGGCTAGGGTTGATACACGTTACTTGTGTCATGGGTCCTCGATGCATAGGCTTGAATCCCCAATGCCTGTGCCTGAATCCGTGGAGGTTGGGCCTAAGTTTACAAAGATTGGGGTTGGGACCCAAGAGCTAATGCTAGGATTCTCGAGTTCAAGTTTGCTGCCCTTGGGACAATAGTCTCATGCCTAGGCTCTCGGTGCTTGAGCTCAAGAGCCCACTACCCATGCCCGGACCTCCATTGCTCACACTTGGGTCCATTGAGGATGTGCCCAAGACCTAAGCGCCCATACTTGGGGTACCTGACACACGCACCTAAGTCCATAGAGTCCAGTCTCGAGATCCTGAGTCCAGTCTCGAGATCCTGTTCCAGAGCTCGAGTTCCACGACAACCATGCACTAACACTGGGGTTGTGAGCCTAGCCTTGATATTCTTAGATCTGAGCATGGGCACGAAGGTCTTGAGTCCAACCTTTGTAGACCCGATCCCAAGCATAGGGACTCGAGCATAGGCATTGGGTCCTCAACCTAACCTCGATGGGCCAAGGCCTAACACTAGAGATCCGAGCACAAGCGTCAAGGTCATGGGCACAACACTGGTGTTCGGTCTCAACCTTGATGGACTTGAGCTCGGGTGTAGGGGATTTGAGCATGGGCCGTGCCCAAGTGCCAAGGACCCCGACTTGGTCATTGGGGACCCGAGCATGAGCACTGGGGTCTCATGCTCTACCTTGATAGACGGAGGCTTGAGTGTTGGGGACCCAAGCTCAACCGTCGAGAATTCGAACTGGGCATTGGGTCCTCGGCACCCGAGGCCCGACCTTGATGCTTGTGCTCAGATCTCTGGCTTTAGGCCATGGCCCATAGAGTTTAGGCTGAGGACCCAATGTCCGTGCTCAGGTCCCTGTACTTGGGATCAGGTCTACATAGGGCGGACCCGGCACCCTTGTGCCCATGCTCGGATCTAAGACTATTAAGGCTAGGCTTGCGGGCCCAGTACTAGTGTATGGTCATCTTGGAACTTGGAATTTGGCACCAGGATCTTGGGCTAGCCCTCTATGGACTTAGGTGCGGGTGTCGAGTACCCGAGTACGGGCGCTTCAGTCTTGGGTGCATTCCATGCTAGGTTACTAGTGCTCGAATAGAATAAGCCTATTTAGGGAAAAAAAAATTCAGATTTTCCTTTTCCAAAATATGTTCTATTTTTTTTTCAAATATTTCAGCCAAACACCGAAACACCAACTTCTAGACAACTATTTTCAAAAAATGCGACATCTTTCACGAGAGGAGCGGGACCTCAAAGTAAACGAGTGGTCAAGCAGAGCCCTAAAGTGCCATGCGGGTTTCTACTATGTACACGATAACTTGGGAGCAGTTTCAGTTTAGAAACTGCGGATCAAATAGATCGTTAACCAATGCGACCATCTAGTAGCAAAACTTTGCTTCTGGCCTAGGGGTGAATTCTCACCTGAGAGGTCACTGGGTCGAATCCGCTTGCGGCAGAAGCGCGTGAAAACTGGATTGTTTTGTTAGTGGGCGGTGCGGCGACAGGCTCGCGTTCTACGGGGTGGACCGGTAAAAAAAGAAAAGGAAAAAACAAAAAGAACTTCAAAATTCCTTAAGTGAGAGTCCACGAGCAACTCGGGTGAACCGAAGACCTAACAACGGAAAACCGGAAAAGTAACGGCAACCCAAAAACGAATCGCTTTTGCGACGGCTTCGGACGAGGAAAATCTGCTTTTTTTTTTTTATAAGTACGAAAAAACGGCAAGTTGGAATCGCTTTTGTGGCCGGGAGAATCTGAATGAACTGTTGTCATGCCATGTTAGTTGATTATCACGTTTTGAGCACGATATGTCATGTCACGCTACATGTAAACATTACCATGCCATGTCATTTTGTTCTCATGCTTTGAATCCGAACATCATGTCGTGGCACAAGTAAATATTGACATGCCATGCCATTTTGCAATCACGTTTTGAATATGATTTACTATGTCATGTCGCATGTGGATATTGCCATATCAAGTCATTTTATCATCAAGTCTTTAATTCGATTTGTTGCGTCCTGCTGCATGTGATCGTTACTCTATCATGTCATCTGTTGTCATTTTGAATTTGAATTTGCCATGTCCTGTCCATGCTATGTCACTCGCTTAAATCATGATTGAAGGTTGCACCGCGAATTGACATTCGTGTGCACGGCCTCACCCACAAATGGAGTCACAGCACTATGCACGAGAAAAAACAACTTTGCTAAATAACAACAACGTTGATTAAGTGTTTAGTTTAGAACGAACCGTCATGCATGGTTAGGAAATTAAATGATGAATGATTTATGACTGGACGAGTCGTCAAGTCATAAATCATTCATCATTTAATTTCCTAACCATGCATGACGGTTCGTTCTAAACTAAACACTTAATCAACGTTGTTGTTATTTAGCAAAGTTGTTTTCTCGTGCATAGTGCTGTGACTCCATTTGTGGGTGAGGCCGTGCACACGAATGTCAATTCGCGGTGCAACCTTCAATCATGATTTAAGCGAGTGACATAGCATGGACAGGACATGGCAAATTCAAATTCAAAATATGACAACAAGATGACATGATAGAGTAACGATCACATGCAGCAGGACGCAACAAATCGAATTAAAGACTTGATGATAAAATGACTTGATATGGCAATATCCACATGCGACATGACATAGTAAATCATATTCAAAACGTGATTGCAAAATGGCATGGCATGTCAATATTTACTTGTGCCACGACATGATGGTTCGGATTCAAAGCATGAGAACAAAATGACATGGCATGGTAATGTTTACATGTAGCGTGACATGACATATCGTGCTCAAAACGTGATAATCAACTAACATGGCATGACAACAGTTCATTCAGATTCTCCCGGCCACAAAAGCGATTCCAACTTGCCGTTTTTTCGTACTTATAAAAAAAAAAAAGCAGATTTTCCTCGTCCGAAGCCGTCGCAAAAGCGATTCGTTTTTGGGTTGCCGTTACTTTTCCGGTTTTTCCGTTGTTAGGTCTTCGGTTCACCCGAGTTGCTCGTGGACTCTCACTTAAGGAATTTGAAGTTCTTTTTGTTTTTTCCTTTTCTTTTTTACCGGTCCACCCCGTAGAACGCGAGCCTGTCGCCGCACCGCCCACTAACAAAACAAATCCAGTTTTCACGCGCTTCTGCCGCAAGCGGATTCGACCCAGTGACCTCTCAGGTGAGAATTCACCCCTAGGCCAGAAGCAAAGTTTTGCTACTAGATGGTCGCATTGGTTAACGATCTATTTGATCCGCAGTTTCTAAACTGAAACTGCTCCCAAGTTATCGTGTACATAGTAGAAACCCGCATGGCACTTTAGGGCTCTGCTTGACCACTCGTTTACTTTGAGGTCCCGCTCCTCTCGTGAAAGATGTCGCATTTTTTGAAAAATAGTTGTCTAGAAGTTGGTGTTTCGGTGTTTGGCTGAAATATTTGAAAAAAAAATAGAACATATTTTGGAAAAGGAAAATCTGAATTTTTTTTTCCCTAAATAGGCTTATTCTATTCGAGCACTAGTAACCTAGCATGGGAATGCACCCAAGACTGAAGCGCCCGTACTCGGGTACTCGACACCCGCACCTAAGTCCATAGAGGGCTAGCCCAAGATCCTGGTGCCAAATTCCAAGTTCCAAGATGACCATACACTAGTACTGGGCCCGCAAGCCTAGCCTTAATAGTCTTAGATCCGAGCATGGGCACAAGGGTGCCGGGTCCGCCCTATGTAGACCTGATCCCAAGTACAGGGACCTGAGCACGGACATTGGGTCCTCAGCCTAAACTCTATGGGCCATGGCCTAAAGCCAGAGATCTGAGCACAAGCATCAAGGTCGGGCCTCGGGTGCCGAGGACCCAATGCCCAAGTTCGAATTCTCGACGGTTGAGCTTGGGTCCCCAACACTCAAGCCTCCGTCTATCAAGGTAGAGCATGAGACCCCAGTGCTCATGCTCGGGTCCCCAATGACCAAGTCGGGGTCCTTGGCACTTGGGCACGGCCCATGCTCAAATCCCCTACACCCGAGCTCAAGTCCATCAAGGTTGAGACCCGAACACCAGTGTTGTGCCCATGACCTTGACGCTTGTGCTCGGATCTCTAGTGTTAGGCCTTGGCCCATCGAGGTTAGGTTGAGGACCCAATGCCTATGCTCGAGTCCCTATGCTTGGGATCGGGTCTACAAAGGTTGGACTCAAGACCTTCGTGCCCATGCTCAGATCTAAGAATATCAAGGCTAGGCTCACAACCCCAGTGTTAGTGCATGGTTGTCGTGGAACTCGAGCTCTGGAAAAGGATCTCGAGACTGACTCAGGATCTCGAGACTGGACTCTATGGACTTAGGTGCGTGTGTCAGGTACCCCAAGTATGGGCGCTTAGGTCTTGGGCACATCCTCAATGGACCCAAGTGTGAGCAATGGAGGTCCGGGCATGGGTAGTGGGCTCTTGAGCTCAAGCACCGAGAGCCTAGGCATGAGACTATTGTCCCAAGGGCAGCAAACTTGAACTCGAGAATCCTAGCATTAGCTCTTGGGTCCCAACCCCAATCTTTGTAAACTTAGGCCCAACCTCCACGGATTCAGGCACAGGCATTGGGGATTCAAGCCTATGCATCGAGGACCCATGACACAAGTAACAGTGTATCAACCCTAGCCTCTATGGATAAGGGCTCGACCTCGATAGACTTGGGCCCTAGCATTGGGGATTCGGACATGGGTAACGAGGTCTCTGGGCCGGCCTTTGTGGACAAAGGATAGGGCGCTGGGGAGCAAAACAAGGGTACCAAGGTCATAGGCTTGGACTCTGTAGACTTAGGCTTGGCCGTTGTGGACTTGGCCACGAGCATTGAAGTCCTGAGCCTAACTTTTGTGGATTTGAGCCCTGCTTCTTTGGACACGAATTTAGCCTTGATGGATCCAGCCTCAACATCTTAGGGCGCACATGACAACCATTCTGTTCCAGAAATAATTTTTGGAACAGAAATAGATTTTTCTATTTCTGACAGAAACAAAAATTTTTGTTTCTGGTTTTGGGCCAAAATCTGTTTCTGGAACAGATTTTTGTTTTAGAAATAGAAAAAACAGATTTACGTTGCCAAACGAGTTTCTGTCCCAAACCTATTTCTGGAATAGGTTTAGAACAGAAACAGAGAAATAGAAACGTTGTCATGCGCGCCCTTAGACCTACGTCCGATCCAAACGTCAATATATAGTCATATTTCGAAAACTAATTTTTAATTTTTTTAAAATAGCCATTCTCTTGATTTTTTAATCTTACGTTTTCCCGTTGAATAAGAAAACTTACAAAACAAACGGACCTTTCACTGTCTCGGCAATATTCATCGTTGACAAATAATCCTGCAGATTCTACCTCTGAGCTTCGCCCTGCAATTTCTGATAGACATGACGACCTAATAGCAAAGCCTTTTCTAGACGAGCATATGCCATTCACAGGTTAAGCAGAATCATAACCCGTATCCAGCCCTTGTGGCGTGTAGTAACCTGTCTTCACTTGGGATCATTAGTCCTCTCATTTTCTCTGAATACCAACGTCAAAATGCAGAAACTCGTGAACGTCGCTGCAGAATTGGAGCAAGAACATTATAAGCAGAACGGAAGATGGAGGTTCAAAATCACTGTCTTCTTGAAATCGGCAAACAAACTGAATGCCAATAATAAGACCAAAAGAAAAAATAATAAAGCAGAAAAGTTACACTTCAATATTGCAAAAAATTAAAAGACATGAATGCAGTAGAAACAAACCAAATGCTCGAGAACTCCTATAGCAGTCCTCTTAAAAATTCCAGCAACTTAAACTCCTATCGTAGTCCTCTTAAAAATTCCAGCAACTTAATCGACCTCCTCAATCTTGGGACCAGCACCACTGCCGCCAGCAGGAGGAGCATCCTCATCCATGCCGCCGGCACCCATATCAGCACCTGCACCCTGGTACATCTTTGCAATGATGGGGTTGCAGATGCTCTCGAGCTCCTTCATCTTGTCTTCAAACTCATCTGCCTCGGCCAGCTGGTTTGAGTCCAGCCACTGGATGGCTTGGTCGATGGCATCCTCAATCTTCTTCTTGTCCCCATCCGATAGCTTGGCGCTGATCTTCTCATCCTTGATCGTGTTCCTCATGTTGTAGGCATAGTTCTCCAGTGTGTTCTTCGCTTCGACCTTCTTCTTGTGCTCCTCATCCTCAGACTTGTATTTCTCAGCCTCCTGGACCATCTTCTCAATCTCTTCCTTGGACAGCCTCCCCTTGTCGTTGGTGATGGTGATCTTGTTCTTCTGGCCGGTGGTCTTGTCTTCAGCAGAGACATTCAAGATACCATTGGCATCAATGTCAAAGCACACAGTAATTTGGGGAACACCCCTAGGTGCTGGAGGAATGCCCGAGAGCTCGAACTTGCCCAACAAGTTGTTGTCCCTTGTTCTGGCTCTCTCACCCTCATAAACCTGGATAAGGACTCCAGGTTGGTTGTCCGAGTAGGTGGAGAACACTTGTTCCTTCTTGGTGGGGATAGTGGTGTTTCTTGGGATCAACACTGTCATGACACCTCCCGCAGTTTCCAGACCAAGTGAGAGGGGGGTCACATCCAGCAGCAATAGGTCCTGGACCTTCTCATTGCCCTCGCCACTCAAAATTGCAGCTTGAACAGCCGCACCATAAGCCACGGCTTCATCAGGGTTGATGCTCTTGCAGAGCTCCTTCCCGTTGAAGAAATCCTGCAATAGCTGTTGCACTTTGGGGATCCTAGTGGAACCACCCACAAGAACAACATCATGGACAGAGCTCTTGTCCATTTTTGCATCCCTGAGACACTTCTCAACTGGCTCCATACACTTCCTGAAGAGGTCCATGTTGAGCTCCTCAAATCTGGCACGAGTGATTGTAGAGTAGAAATCCACACCCTCATACAAAGAGTCAATTTCAATCGTTGTCTGGGCAGTGGAGGAGAGAGTTCTCTTCGCCCTTTCACAAGCTGTCCTCAATCTCCTAAGAGCCCTTGGATTTCCATTGATGTCCTTCTTGTTCTTCCTCTTGAACTCTTGAACAAAGTGATTCACCATTCTGTTGTCGAAGTCCTCACCGCCAAGATGAGTGTCTCCAGCTGTTGCCTTCACCTCGAAGATACCCTCCTCGATGGTTAGGAGGGACACATCAAAAGTGCCGCCACCAAGATCAAAAATCAACACATTCTTCTCTCCAACGCTGGTGGCCTTCTTATCAAGACCATAAGCAATTGCCGCAGCAGTTGGCTCGTTAATGATGCGCATGACGTTGAGGCCAGCGATGACACCGGCATCCTTGGTAGCCTGCCTCTGAGAGTCATTAAAGTAGGCAGGGACAGTGACAACTGCATTCTTGATAGTTGAGCCCAGGTATGCCTCGGCAATCTCACGCATCTTTATGAGTACCATGGACGAGATCTCCTCAGCAGCAAACTGCTTGTCTTCGCCTTTGTAGCTGACAACAATCATTGGCTTTTCACCAGGACCGGCAATCACCTTGAATGGCCAGAGCTTAATATCACTCTGGACCGAGGAATCATTGAATCTCCTTCCGATCAACCTCTTAGCATCTGCCAATTGATTACATACGTATTAGACACCACAGAGATTAAAACAATCCAGAACTTCAAACCTGAATGAAAACATAGAGAATTAACGATGATGTAAACAGAATTAAGCACTTACTAACTAAATTCATTCGAACACACAATTAAAAACACGACCAGCGATCCCAAGCTGTTTCATTGGCCAAAAAACAGAGTGATCTTGCCACATGTATGTAACAACACTACCTCTCTGAAAGATATAGGGCATAGGAAATCAATCTCCTCATATATAACATGCAGACACATTCATCAATCTATCGACAAATCAAAACTTTGAACCGGAAGTTTTCCAACCAGTTAAACAAATCGGACATAGTAATTACCTAGATCCAGCAGGCAGACTCTTTCTAAAAATACAGTCAATACTAGCGGTGGATCGAGATTTCATAATAGCCAGCAACGTAACTACGTTCGGAACTACGACTCTATCCGTCCTAATCCACCCTGGCTCACGTCGCAGATACTAGCTCCCCACTCGGAAAAAACATTGCAGATCCGGCAAGGTAAGAAACAGAAGCATTCAAGAAAACTCAACATCGATCAGATCTACCGGAAATTCAAACCAGGAGCGATATAAACACGTCCGAAACAGAACAAGCACAGATGCTCACCGAAGACGGTGTTGATCGGTTCATGGCGACCTGATTCTTGGCGGCATCGCCAATGAGCCTCTCGGTGTCGGTGAAGGCGACGTAGGACGGGGTGGTCCTGTTGCCCTGGTCGTTGGCGATAATCTCGACGCGGTCGTGCTGCCAGACGCCGACGCACGAGTACGTGGTGCCGAGATCGATGCCGATCGCAGGTCCCTCTCCTTTCCCGGCCATGGTTGGATCGGTTTCCGGCAGGTCGACGGATTCAGAGAGAGAGAAAGAGCGCGTGTGTGATTTGAGTGGGATGGAGGGAGGGATGACGGAAGATATATATCTAATGGCGTGTGGGAGTGGTGTTAGGGTTTGAGGATTCCAGAAGGTTCGGCGAGGCGATTTTCGGCCGTTGGATCGGGGGGAGGCGGCTGGACGGCTGATGGGTGCGTGCGCAAATGAGAGGAGGAGAAGAGAACGAGAAAGCGAGGGCCCTGATTGGCTGGGGAGACCTCTCAGAGATAAAGGCCTCTAGTTACGGAGGTCGCGCACGATAATGAAATTTTGCTTCAGAAATACTTTTGAAATTGATTTTTTTTTTCTCGTGACCGAAGGATTAGAAATTCATTTGATAATATAATTTTAAAATAAAATTCATTTGGTTACATAATTTCATTATTCTACTTCTGATGTAATTTTTTTGCTTTAGAAATTATTCTTGACCCACTTTCGGAAGTGTATAAGATTTAATTAATACTGGATAGATCGAGTATGTGTTGAGTCGGGTGTAGATTGTTAAATTTGTACGATATAAAAATGGATCAAAACGAATTAAATTGATCAATATGAGTCAAACCATATTCAACATGACTTGATCCACTCGTTTGACACCTCTCAGCACAAGTGAGGAAGTACCGAAATTACTTGTGCTTTTAGCATGGATATGTGAGCCAGCCATCGTATTTATTAATACAATTTTCCCTAAAATTGGTCCCCCTTTGCATAAATAATTAAATGACAGTATTTGCATTTCACTTTTCTCGTATAACATGCATTTTATATTATGATCAATAATTTTTTGTAGAAGATTTTGTGTTAATAATGTTCCAGAAGTAAAATTTTTTATTATTATCAAATGAATTTCTATCTTAGAAGTAGAAATTTTGTCCTGTTATTAAATATCTTTCTCTGATAAAAAATAAACTTGTAGTCAGAAGTTGATTTTTAAAATAGAAGTGTTGTCGTGCGCGCCTAAGGCTACATTTGGTTTAGCAATTTGAAAAGCTTCCTAGGGCTCTAAAACCTCTTCAAAAAAATTTGAAATGCTTGGCAATCATTCTCATGGGGCTTTGGGATGAAAGTTGATGTTGGAGAGGTTAAAAGCTTAATGTCGATAGTGACTAGCATTGAATTTTTAGCATTTTTGGAATATAGAAGGTCTCATTAATGAAAAATAGTGAATTGCTTATTTGGCCCTCAAAGCCATCCTAAAATTCTTATTTTGGCCGAAAATTGTAAGCATGGACATGGGCCTCTCTACACATTGAGTTTTTAGCATTTTTGGAATGTTGAAGGTCTCATTAACGAAAAATAGTCAGTTGCTTATTTGGCCCAAAGCCATACTAAAATTCCAATTTTGGCTTAAAATTGCAGTTGTTGACATAGGCCGTCCTACGCGACACAATTGACGTTGACATGAAAAATTTCTGAATTTTTACCCAATTTTTTTTATTTTTAAAGAATTTTTATATTATTATTAAGGATCAACTAGAGATTGCCAAGCTCACCAACCGCTAGGCATGTGAGGATTGTGAAGCCACCACTAGGAGATGGAGTGGTTCACAGCCCTAGCTAGCTACTGCGCAAGGAATTGTTGCCCTCAATGGTCGCATGCAAGGCCCTCGCCGACCATGAGTGAGGGTCACAACCCTCGCCCAATATATAATAGGCCTCTATCGGCCTTTCACAACAAAAAGAAAAAATGTTTTTAAAAAATTTTACACTTCAATATTGACCATGTCGGCATTCATGTCAGCAATGCCCAGCCAAAATTGCCCAAAAGGACTAATTAGCAAATTATTAAAAGGTTTGTGATTGAATTGGTTAAAATGTGATAGATTTAAGAATTTTTTTTTGGGTAATTTTCTCTCGATTCGCAAAAGTTTCATTGTTTTTTTCTTAATTTTATTAATCTAAAATTTGTACATCATACAAATATTCGCATGTTACTTCACATTTTTTTTTCATAGTTTTATATAAAAACTCAAGCAACATTTTGAGTTATAGTGAGAAAGCGGAATAACCTAATTCTATTTAATTGCAAACAAACGGGGAGCGAGGCTAGTTGCTGGGATGGGAAAGGCTGAAGTCCAAAAGCACATGACCTTTTTGCTTATTCGGATGAACATACCTTTGACTTTACAAATGATTCACAAAAAACAACGAATTTTTATGTCAGAGAGACGGAGGTTAATAATAGGACAGATCGAAAAAAAAAATATGCACTTTATTGTAAGGCTTATCGAATCTAATTCATTTTTTGACCCATAAAATGGGTTAATCGAGTTTTTAATAAATAAATTGTTAATGAACTTGAATTGTATGGCTCATTATTTGTGAGTTGCAAACGAGTTTGGTCCTTAAACTCATTTAGCTTATAAAGATAATCCTTTTAAAAATTTCTATAACTAATTAGTTTTTCCTTTTTTTCTTTCTTTCTTTCTTTTACTCTTTTTCCGTACGAAGTCCGACAAGGGTCACTGGCCAACCCTCACCGATCAAAAATAAGGGCTGACCTACCCTCACTGACCTGCGGTCAGCAAGGGTTAGACCCTTGCCCACAGCCCTTGCTTGTGGTTGGCTAGGGTTGGATAGTCCTCCTCAGATTTAGAAGAAAAATAAAAAGAAAAAAGAACAAGAAAAGTAAAAACTACGAAAATAAAAAAAAAATTAAAATTTTTAAATTTTTTGGTTTTTTTTAAATATAAAATTATCCACAATGTTTTAGTAGTGATGTACTATTGTTGTGAGGCGAATTTTATAAGGATATTTTGTTGGTTTTGTCTTGGATTAATACGTAAGTGTTGGCTTAGTAATGATGAATCAGTTCAGTGACAGTGTTCCGGTGTGGACCCATGGTGAATGCTTTTTTTTTTTTTGGGGGCATGAGCCGTAAGTCCTCCGTGTTTGGATGGATCGTTTTTGCGGATGCGCCATGTAAACTGACGGGTAAGTAAAGCAATAAGCGAGCCACATACGGTAGGTACGCAGGAAGCATGCTTACACCTTTAATGGATTTTGGATTAATTGTAGTGCATTCGCAAACTGTGCTAACGTGTCAAAGGCTAGTTAACATTGGTCCATGGGGCGCTCACTTGACGCTGAGCTCCATTGTATTTTTTCAATTGGCTGTTTTTGTAAATTTCCAGGTTCATTTATGAGAGTGTTCCAATTCTGTTTCTTCATTCGATTGGATTTTGTTCCATAGACAGCAAAGAAAGGTGGAAAAGGAAAAGTGAAAATGTCCGCGGAATGGTTCTGTAAAAAAGAATCTTTGCGGTCACTCCGCCATGAACATAAGACGTGGGCAATGTCTAGTGTCATTGTGATGGTTCGTAATCCGAAATTGGCTAAACAGACTATATTTGATTGGCAACATTGTCAAGAAGGGGTTTAGTCACTATAAACAGAATGAAAAGTATCTTAAGATTAAATGTTCCGCAGCAATTAGCCTAGAGTGCGACTTTGGTGAACGGTAATTTTTCCGTAGGCAGAAACCCAAGAGATGTGAGGTAGTACCAGCGACTCGAGCTCACAACACATGCGCTGCAGTTGCTGAGTTAGAATGCAGCAGGCCATTTCAATCAGACATCGTACCGTGCATTGGCCTTGCGTTTTGAACAGAACTCATGATCTGTCGCATGGATCGTCATCAGCGACTGCTGCACGAACGGGACTATCAGAAACCTCCAGGCTGGACTTTTGATCTGCGACGATTGCCGGTCGTGCTGCAGTTGGAATTGTGCACAGCAAGAGAGAACGGTCCTTTTTGGAACATGAGACCCATGCCCAACTTTGGAATTGATGATAATCGGAACAAAACATATCGCCGTGACAAACCTAGACGCTATAAAACCGTCTCTTGTATAAAAATTCCAGCAGACGAAGAAATAAAGAATCTCCCTGAAGAACGTTATGATTCAGACACCAAAAACATGCTAAAGTTCAATAAACTCATACTCCTAGAGAGCAATGTCAACAAAATGGGTGGTGCATGACCATACAGACAACTTGGAGCAACCAGTTATGACCATTTGTGTGCGTGCAGGAGGGTGATTCTAACTGATGGACGAAGTCAGTCAGCAGAGACTCGTTGGCAGCAGCTTCTGTCACTCCCAAGCTCCAGCACAGAGCGTGCTTTACGTCCAGCTTCACCCAGGATACTGAATGCGCAGCTAGTCCATAGTAAGAACAGTGATACAGATCGTGTAGCTCTTCGGGGAACTGTACCGGAAGCCGCCGCGCATACGTGATAGCATAAGAAAATAGAAAAAAGAATCAAAAGCATCAGACACTTCAACATAGAAAGATCTAGAGTAGAGAAGAAAAACAATCACTGTTGCTGAGATTTGCTGGAGAAACTAATATAAGTAGCTTGGTATCTCATTGTTGTTTCTTTCTAACCTAGTATGCCTGATTCTTATTTAAGTGACAAGGGGGAAACCGCATATATAATCATAGTAAGGTGCAGTTCTGCAACTGCTTCAGGCAAAATGCCGTCTTGTTACTTAAACAAAGTAATTTTGATAAGATCTATCATATCCACAGAGGGAAATAGTTTCTACAACTTAACTTAAGTAAAAACCATTGCACATGGTACTGATGGGTCACTTTACATACTAGCATGTGAATTTTTGTGTTCCATAGCTTGATAGATACCTGTCTTCAAGGTAGATTGCATTGGCTTCCGGATGTGAAATCAACTATTCTAGACCGCGAAATGATTGATAAACGGCTCAAGATTACAAACGGCGTTTTGAGCAGTGGATCACGCAAATCATAATAACCCTTGATCAGGAAGACAGTAAAAACACAACCATATAAGTCGAAAATTGTGATGCTGTGCGGAAAATGGTCCAGCTACTCAGTACTAGCTGCTCAGAAGGCTTGACTCATGGCTTGTTCAGATCAAATAACTTAAGTGGCTTATCAGGTCAAGCTTGATTTAATTGTTTCAAGGCACACTGTTATACATGTACTGCCCTTGAAATTTGAACGAGTGGGATCAAGCTTTGTCAATTAACGAGTGTCTTCAAAATTTGAACCAACTTAGTTCAAATAATAATGCATGACTGCTAACCTGCTGTACTGCGAAGGAAAGTCAGATTGAATAGCAGATTGAGTAAACAAAAAGCAAAATGAATGCTATTTCACCTCAGATTGACAAGGTCAATAGAAAGCTTCTAGTCCTCTCTCTTCAATAAGTCTGTTTGCCCTGCAAGTCCCCATCGTGTGTGCTCCATCCTATGTGGAGGAACGTACATATTCAATGCACAATAGATGACACTATCTTGGAAGTTCCAAATGGAATTTTTTTCACTCCACCAGAAGGCATAACATGTAATCGCTAGATCCTTATTGGGTCTACCTTGAATTCCACCATCCAGCAACCTGCCTCTGTACAAAAATAGAATAAATAAAGAGAAGATTTTACTTAGTCAGAAAACCTTACCATGGACCAATTCCATTGAGTTTTTCAAATTTGAAGATTCTTTTGCTTCTTATGGTTCCTGATATCAGTCCAATCGTAGCACATTTTAAGATGCAGCTTCAGGCTATCATACAGTAGGCCGACAAGTAGGTGGTGTGTTTATCAAACGCTGCAAGCTCAATCGAGTAGCGACCGTAATGTGTGTTGCTGTTGAACTGAGTGCAGAGGCATTAGACAAACAATCATCTCCAATAAATCCATTAATCGTGAGAGATTCGACGCACAATATGCAGCACCGACCTGAGCCACTGAAAATATTGGTATTACTCATCAATAAACAATCCAGCAGAGGATTCTTGCCAAGATAATATACAAAGGCACTTACCAAGACTATGCGAGATCTCATTAATCATAGAGTGATTCTTTCATAAAATGTTGTAAATATTTATTTTCAGTGAATGATAGTATATGAATTTCCTAGGCATAACAACCTTGATTACTAGTGAACCAAAGCATACCCCAAGAAGATCATATAAATAATACATCAAGGACTAAGAGCCAATCTGAATAGCTGTTCCCAGCAGTTCTCAATTTTCAAAAACAATGAAGATAGTATCAGACATGCTTGCCACTTCCCAACATATTTTGGAACGTCCTTGGCCAGGGGGCTCATCTTAACGAAAATTAACAAGGGAAAGGGAGCAGCTCACTGTAGGTTCCACTGCCTTAACTTAGGATTTCTTTTCTCTGGATGCACAATGGGAAAGGCACACAAGGCTGGGAATTTGTGATAAAACGATGAACCTATTTTGTCCGCATCAGGCTTCACTGCCATGCTTTGGAAATTGCCTTATATCACAGCAGGAAACCTCAATTTCTGTGCAATAGACGAGAGGGATGGCTCTGGAGATACGTTGCAATTCCATTAGGCTCTCCGGGAGATTTGTCCATGTTTTATACCAGGCGGGGGACGACCCATGGTACAATCATGTCCTTTGTGCTTGTTTCCATGAACCCATGATACGGAATAACGGTGAGTCTTCACAAAGTCACTCACGTTCAGTGGGAATTATTAAAGGCTGGTATCTTGATGTTCGTCGATCCAAATTTTCCAACAATAGTGCGAACAACAAAGGTCCAAAGAGATTATATGAAGGCAGGATACACGTATGCGCCTCTTCTCTGCTTCTCTGTGTCGTGGGGGTTGGAATGTGTTGGGTTGTCTGTGTGACTGAGTGCCATGGGGGTTTCATGCATGCACTCCACGCGTATGAGGGAGATGTGTCACAATGCACACATCAATGGACTGCTTCTTGCAAGGCAAGACATGGCAGAAAAATCATTCCGCCATCACAACACGTCTCGGGTAGCAATCAGGTCTTGTCTGCAACGTTTTGTGTGATAGCTTTCGATTGTCAAGCATCGTGCACTGATAACAATGAATGCGTCCTAGTCGTGATGGAAGACCGAATACAATTTGATAAGTGCTTTGTAGGAGTGTGGTGATATGTCAAGAAGTGCTCGTGCTTGGCTTCGAACACAGCACATTTAAAATAAAGAGGACAGCTGGTGTATATGCCTCATGCACAGACAAAGTAATCAACTCGCCACGAGGAACAAATATTGTAAGATGTGCAGACATTCATGCTCGTGGCCCGAATTCCACTGAACCACCATCCATAAAAGAAAAACGATGGGAATTGGATGAATCAGAAAAAATGTGTGTTGTTTGTGTGCTCATGAATCTGTGGTCGTGTTCGGTTTCCTCGTGTTGTCACATTTTAAATAGATCGGAAAGGAGATATCAGATTGAGAATAATGGGCAAGTGGATCCGGCCCCCCTCGCCGGCATGTCATTATCCTCTCAATGTATGATCCCCTTTCCCTTTATTTCTAAAATGTGGAAGAATGTTGAAAGCAACGACCGGATTATGAGCATGGAAACCACACACATTTTCTGGCGTTATTCCAATTCTCGTTTTCTTTACTGGAGGTGGTTCAGTTGAATCGGGCACGAGCATTGACTTGTCTGACATCTTACATATTTGGTTCTTTCTGGCTAGTTTTACTTTGTTGTGTCATGAGGCTATAATTTGTGTCTGCGTTTTTGGGTAAATGCTGGTTTCCGAAGCCAAGCAGGGCTTTGGAACAGTGATCCACATCCTAAAGCATAAAATGGGTATTTCGGTGGGGTCTTGGCACGACTAGATAGTGTCATGTTATACAGGGGTGCAGAGTGTGTGCAGGATCTTAAAGGGCTATCACCACGAAAGTGATAATACCTGCATAAATGGCTATAGAGTGGTGATGGGGATGGACGTTTAGTTCTGCATGTCTTTCCACATTGCAAAGGTACATGTGTCCATTGATGTTATTGTGAACATTCATACGTGTGGGCGTGCATGCATGCAGGCCCCAGTGTGCACGTCAGTCACAGACAACCACACCGTTCCACCGCCCAGACACAGTCAGAGGGGACACAGTGAAGAGGGATATGATTGCTTCATATCTCTGTTGGACTTTGTTGGTTGTGATATTGTTTGGGAGAATTTGGATGGCTAACTCCGAGATACCATGCTCCAGACTGAACCGTGTGAGTGATTTGTTGAGGTAGTTTATGTCTATCGATGGGTCAATGGAACAAGGGCGCAAAGGAAACTGGGATTGTACCCTGGTTCCTCCTGTGTGGGCATAGAAACGGCGTTGGTGCAATCGCCAGAAGGGAGGGGAGAGTAAGGCTGGAATTTGCAAGTATCTCAGAGCATCCCTCTCGTGCTATTGCCACAGTGAAGTTGAGGTTTCCTGCTGTGAAATATAGGGGCTAATGTGTGGCACATGGCTCGTGTGCGGACCTGATGGACAATGAATTAGTTCATCGTTTTAAAATCCCAAATTGCC
>JAGVVM010017959.1:0-10269 GCA_019149425.1 Psidium friedrichsthalianum
CCTCTCTCTCGGTCCCTCACTCGCCCGCCGTGGACCGCCCGACGCCGTCGTCCGCCCGCCACCGCCCGACGTCGCCATCGTCCCGCCTCCACGACGCCTAGGTGAGTCCCTCAAGCTCCCTCCTTGTTGTTTCCGTGGCCTTAGGAAGCCCGACCAGACCGCACCTCACTCTCTCCTTCTCGGCCAGCTCGTGCCGTCGCTCAACCCGCCGCCTTCGTCGCCGTCGTCGTTCGCCACCAACGGCCACCGTCCGCCTTCACCAGCCATCATCCTCGGTTGGTGAGTCCCCTAAGCCTTTTTCCTTGTCTCTTCCGTGGCCTTGTGAGCCGCCGTGGCCGGCCAAGTCCTCATCGTTTCTCTCTCTCGGCTAGCTCGCTCACCGCGGCCGTCCGCCCGTCTTCGCCGACCAGCCGCCTCCACCGTTCGTCCCGGCCCTCATTAGGTAAGCTCCACCCTCCTAATCTGACCTAGGCTAGTTGTATAAATATGTGGTTTGTTGAGTTAGTGCTAATTAAGGTGATTATGGCTAAACATGTGCAATTAGGCTTAATTGTGCATTAGAGTAATTATGGATTTGTGAACGGGCCTAGGGCGTGGGCATGGCATGTTAAATGGGCCTTGAAAGGCTAAGAATGGGCCGAAAGAGGGATGTAGGCGTGAGGAGGGATGGGCCAAAGTGGACTAATGGGCTTGGGGTTCTAATTTTATGCTAATTGGGCCTAAACAAGTCTAATTGAACCCAATTCGGATAATGGGCCTCATATGGACGAAAATGGGCATTAATTGGGCCCAAATTATATTTTAGAACATCAAAACATAAGGCCCAATAGTGTACATGGGCCTAGGGTGACTAAATGGGCCTAAAATGGGCTAATTGGGCCTATTTGACTAACTTTTGAAAATGGGCTTGGGCCCTACACGAAAATTTAATAATAATGGGCTTGAATTATAATTGACTTTAAAATTTATTCATGGGCCTATATTTGGTTAATGGGCCTTAGATACCAATTGGGTCCAACTTAATTTAATAAGCCCAACTTGGTCTAATGGGCCTAACCCACTCCATTTAACCTGAAATCCCAATGGGCCCAACTTGACTAATGGGCTTAAGACTTCATAATGGGCCGACTTACCTTGCTAGACCTAATTACCCTTGTGGACCTTGGACCCTAGAATGGGCTTTAGGCCCAATCGTACTTGAACCCACTAATCGGGCCTTAAACCAAGCTAAGCCTAATCCAACTATAACCAAGGGTTAATAAAACACTGAACCATTAGTCGTGGGATACTAACTCCCAGGGGACTAACATGGGCGATTAGGCTTAGGCCGAATTATTAAGTCCGTTGAGACAGGGTCCAAATTATATGGGTTTGACGAGAGAAAGGGTATGAGATATGCTTTTGAGCCTGTCTGGTTGAGGAACTGTGTGTGGGATATCTGATTTCTTATGGCTTGGCTTGTCGAGCACGTGAATATTTGATGACTCTTGATGTGCTCCGTACTTGTGCATATATGCCATCATTTCATGCATGCTTTATGTCTGATTTGCTGGTTGCAATCATGTGGGCCCCGCATACATTGAGAGCATGGCATGTGTCACCAGAGATGTGGCAAGAGAAGGTGCCCCAGAGGTGTTGATACGCGGGGAAATGGAGGGAAAAGGGAGAAACCAACGTAAGGCGTCAGATACGCAGTTGAGGAATTTGCCAAGAGGCACTGTTGGGTGAGCCCTGATGGGATTTGGAGTGATAGACGGGCATGATCCATTGGGATCCGTTATGGCCGATTGAGCCTGAGTATGATCCATTGGGATCCGACATGGCCGGTTGAGGCCTGCTGCATTGCATATGGCATTGTTGTTGACTGCTTGTTATTGCCCGTCTGTATAACTCGAATTGCATGATATGCCTTGTATGTCTACTATTACGTCGAGGGTCTGGTACCGAGGGGACTGAGAGTGTCTGAACCCTGGACCTAGTCCACTGGATAGGACCGACTCCACTAGTATACGCTATCCTACGTTAGGATTAGTGGTGAGCTTATTGAGTTTCGACTCATGGGCGGTGGTTGCCCTTCATTTCAGATCCAGGTCGCCCGTGATGGATGCACCACCGATGCTTTTTGGACTGCCAATACAGATGGATACCCAGATCACCCTCCATTTTGATATGCACGCCACACTGTGGCATAGGCATGTGACGACTGTACTAGTAGATCAGGGTGGACCCTACCTTGTACCCCATAGATATGAGGCCTGGTATAGGGAGGGCCTGTATGGTTTCGAGGGACCTCAGAGAGACTCCCCTATCCCTATGGAGGACGACCCTATCCTGTTGCAGCCAGTCGAGTATGGTGGCGAGGTGATCGACCCCGACCCACTGCAGGAGTTGCCGTCCCCAGGACGCTCTGAGATCGATGGTCACGAGGAGGGTGACGCCATGGACACTGATGAGGAGGATCCAGAGGAGGACCCCGAGGAGGACCCAGAGGAGGATCCCGAGGAGGAGCCCGAGGAGGTCTGAGTTCCACAGTGGCTGGTCTAGGATTTTGGGGTTCGAGCAAGCGTAGATATCCCGACCATAGTTGAGATTTTCTTTGGGGTCTGTATCTAACGCTTGACTATGTATATATATGTATGTTACCTCCTTTTGTAAAAGTGTTCTTGCCTTTTTGTACTACCCTACCATCTTGTGTATGTATGCATGTGTAGAAGGCACGCTTCCGCAGGTTTCAGATAGTTGCCATTGTGCGCTAGCGTAGCTTGGCCGCGATGTGCATCCTGGGCCGTCGCTACTCGTAGGCCAGGCGTACGCAGGGTTCTTCACGAGATGAGCAGGGATGTCGCGAGCTCGATTGGGGTTCGGGGCGTGACATGAGGTCACCAGAGATGTGACATGAGAAGGTGCCCCAGAGGCGTTGTTACGTGGGGAAATGGAGGGAAAAGGGAGTAACCAACGTAAGGCGTCAGATACGCAGTTGTGAAATTCGCCGTGTGGCACTGTTGGATGAGCCCCGATGGGAACTGGAGTAATAGACGGGCATGATCCATTGGGATCCGTTATGGCCGGTTGAGGCCTGTATCAGTTTGCATATGGCATCATGTTTGACTGTTTCTTATGCCCGTCTGTGTGATATGAACTGTATTGCCATGAATTGCACGTTTGTTTATGCATGTTGGGGTCTGGTACCGAGGGTAACTGAGAGTGTCTAGACCCTGGACGCGAACCTAGTCCCATGGATAGGACCGACCCCACCAGTATACGCCATCCTACGCTAGGATTACTGGTGAGCTTATTGAGTTTCAACTCACGGGCGGTGGTTGCCCTTCTTTTTCAGATCCAGGTCGCCCGTGATGGCTGCACCACCGATGCTTTTTGGACTGCCAGTGCATATGGATACCCAGATCACCCTCCATTTTGATATGCACGCTGTGATGTGGCATAGGCATGTGACGACTGTACTAGTAGATCAGGGTGGACCCCAACTTGTACCCCATAGGTTCGAGGCCTGGTATAGGGAGGGCCTGTATGGTTTGAGGGACCCCAGAGAGATTCTCCGATCCCTATGGAGGACGACCCGATCCTGTTACAGCCAGCCGAGTATGGTGGCGAGGTGGTCGACCCCGACCCACTGCAGGAGTTGCCGTCCCCAGGACGTTCAGAGATTGACGGCCACGAGGAGGGTGACGCCATGGACACTGACGAGGAGGATCCAGAAGAGGATCCAGAGGAGGACCCAGAGGAGGACCCCGAGGAGGATCTCGAGGAGGAGCCTGGGGAGGACTGAGTTCCACTGTCGCTGGTTAGCTTTTGGAGTTAGTGCGAGCGTAGACGTCTTGACCATATAGTGATGTTTCCTTTTGGGGTCTGTACTTAACGCTCGATTGTATATATATGTGATGTTGCCTTCTTTTGTGAAAGTGTTCTTGTCTTTTCATACTTCCCTATTATCTTATGCATGTATGCATGTGTAGAAGGCACGCTTCGCAGGTTTCAGGTTTTTGCTAGATCATAGCGTCGTCTGCCGCGATGTGCATCCTGGGCCGTCGCTATTCGTAGGCCGGGCGCACGCAGGGTTCTTCACGATATGAGCAGGGATATCGCGGGCTCGATTGGTACTCGGGGCGTGACACTCAGCATGTCCTCCAAGGTCTGTATGGTCCTTTCCGACTGTCCATCAGTCTGAGGGTGGTAAGCTGTACTGAATCTCAACTCTGTTCCCAAAGCACCCTGCAGACTCTTCCAGAATGTGGTTGTGAAGCGAGGATCCCTATCTGACACAATACTTATTGGCACTCCATGCAGTCTTACTATCTGCCTCACGTACAGTTCTGCCAGTTTCTCCAATGTGGAATCCTTTCGTACTGCAATGAAATGCGCGGACTTGGTCAGCCTGTCTACTACCACCCAGATTGAGCTATTTCCTCTCCGACTTCTCGGCAGTCCCGTCACGAAATCCATGGTAATGTGTTCCCATTTCCACTCTGGGATCTCAATGGTTGTAGCAGTCCTCCAGGCTTGCAATGTTGCGCCTTCACTTGCTGGCATGTCAAGCACTTGGCTACATGCTTAGCCACATCCACCTTCATTCCGTTCCACCAGTAGTGCTGACGTAGGTTCTGGTACATTTTCGTACTTCCAGGGTGGATGCTATAAATGCTCCTGTGAGCCTCAGCCAAGATCCTTTCCTTTAGCTCTTCGTCATTTGGTACACACAGTCGCCCTTTAAACTTTAACATCCCGTCTTCAGTCACCTTGAAATCATCTTCCCCTCTCTTCTGCATCCATCATCACGATCTTCTGGATATCAGGGTCCGTAGACTGCAATTCTTTGATCTTCAGTTGAATCTCTGGCTCGATCTGTAGAGTAGCCATTAGGCTTGAGAGACTCCTACCTCAACCTTGAATTCAGAGTCTGTGATTTCTTCTAGCAGCGTCCATTCCTTTACCATCATATGCGCGATGCTCGACTTTCGGCTCAGAGCATCCGCCACCTTATTCGCCTTTCCTGGATGGTACAGGATATCGCAATCGTAGTCCTTCAGTAGCTCCATCCATCGACGCTGCCTCATGTTCAGTTCCTTCTGCGAAAACAAATACTTCAGACTCTGGTGATCTGTATATATATATCTATATACAGATCACCAGAGTCTGAAGTATTTGTTTTCGCAGAAGGAACTGAACATGAGGCAGCGTCGATGGATGGAGCTACTGAAGGACTACGATTGCGATATCCTGTACCATCCAGGAAAGGCGAATAAGGTGGCGGATGCTCTGAGCCGAAAGTCGAGCATCGCGCATATGATGGTAAAGGAATGGACGCTGCTAGAAGAAATCACAGACTCTGAATTCAAGGTTGAGGTAGGAAGTCTCTCAAGCCTAATGGCTACTCTACAGATCGAGCCAGAGATTCAACTGAAGATCAAAGAATTGCAGTCTACGGACCCTGATATCCAGAAGATCGTGATGAGGATGCAGAAGAGAGGACAGATGATTTCAAGGTGACTGAAGACGGGATGTTAAAGTTTAAAGGGCGACTGTGGTACCAAATTGACAAAGGAAGAGCTAAAGGAAAGGATCTTGGCTGAGGCTCACAGTGAGCAATTTATAGCATCCACCCTGGAAGTACGAAAATGTACCAGAACCTACGTCAGCACTACTGGTGGAACGGAATGAAGGTGGATGTGGCTAAGCATGTAGCCAAGTGCTTGACATGCCAGCAAGTGAAGGCGCAACATTGCAAGCCTGGAGGACTGCTACAACCATGGAGATCCCAGAGTGGAAATGGGAAACACATTACCATGGATTTCGTGACGGGACTGCCGAGAAGTCGGAGAGGAAATAGCTCAATCTGGGTGGTAGTAGACAGGCTGACCAAGTCCGCGCATTTCATTGCAGTACGAAAGGATTCCACATTGGAGAAACTGGCAGAACTGTACGTGAGGCAGATAGTAAGACTGCATGGAGTGCCAATAAGTATTGTGTCAGATAGGGATCCTCGCTCACAACCACATTCTGGAAGAGTCTGCAGGGTGCTTTGGGAACAGAGTTGAGATTCAGTACAGCTTACCACCCTCAGACTGATGGACAGTCGGAAAGGACCATACAGACCTTGGAGGACATGCTGAGTGTCACGCCCCGAGTACCAATCGAGCCCGCGATATCCCTGCTCATATCGTGAAGAACCCTGCGGTGCGCCCGGCCTACGAATAGCGACGGCCCAGGATGCACATCGCGGCCAGACGACGCTATGATCTAGCACAAAACCTGAAACCTGCGGAGCGTGCCTTCTACACATGCATACATGCATAAGATAATAGGGAAGTATGAAAAGACAAGAACACTTTCACAAAAGAAGGCAACATCACATATATATACAATCGAGCGTTAAGTACAGACCCCAAAAGGAAACATCAACTATGGTCAAGACGTCTACGCTCGCACTAACTCCAAAAGCTAACCAGCGACAGTGGAACTCAGTCCTCCCCAGGCTCCTCCTCGAGATCCTCCTCGGGGTCCTCCTCTGGGTCCTCCTCTGGATCCTCTTCTGGATCCCTCCTCGTCAGTGTCCATGGCGTCACCCTCCTCGTGGCCGTCAATCTCTGAACGTCCTGGGGACGGCAACTCCTGCAGTGGGTCGGGGTCGACCACCTCGCCACCATACTCGGCTGGCTGTAACAGGATCGGGTCGTCCTCCATAGGGATCGGAGAATCTCTCTGGGGTCCCTCAAAACCATACAGGCCCTCCCTATACCAGGCCTCGAACCTATGGGGTACAAGGTGGGGTCCACCCTGATCTACTAGTACAGTCGTCACATGCCTATGCCACATCACAGCGTGCATATCAAAATGGAGGGTGATCTGGGTATCCATATGCACTGGCAGTCCAAAAAGCATCGGTGGTGCAGCCATCACGGGCGACCTGGATCTGAAAAAGAAGGGCAACCACGCCCGTGAGTTGAAAACTCAATAAGCTCACCAGTAATCCTAGCGTAGGATGGCGTTATACTGGTGGGGTCGGTCCTATCCAGGGGACTAGGTTCGCGGTCCAGGGTCTAGACACTCTCAGTTTACCCTCGGTACCAGACCCCAACATGCATAAACAAACGTGCAATTCATGGCAATACAGTTCATATCACACAGACGGGCATAAGAAACAGTCAAACATGATGCCATATGCAAATGATACAGGCCTCAACCGGCCATAACGGATCCCAATGGATCATGCCCGTCTATTACTCCAGTTCCCATCGGGGCTCATCCAACAGTGCCACACGGCGAATTTCACAACTGCGTATCTGACGCCTTACGTTGGTTACTCCCTTTTCCCTCCATTTCCCACGTAACAACGCCTCTGGGGCACCTTCTCATGTCACATCTCTGGTGACTCATGTCACGCCCCGAACCCCAATCGAGCTCGCGACATCCCTGCTCATCTCGTGAAGAACCCTGCGTACGCCTGGCCTACGAGTAGCGACGGCCCAGGATGCACATCGCGGCCAAGCTACGCTAGCGCACAATGGCAACTATCTGAAACCTGCGGAAGCGTGCCTTCTACACATGCATACATACACAAGATGGTAGGGTAGTACAAAAAGGCAAGAACACTTTTACAAAAGGAGGTAACAATACATATATATACATAGTCAAGCGTTAGATACAGACCCCAAAGAAAATCTCAACTATGGTCGGGATATCTACGCTTGCTCGAACCCCAAAATCCTAGACCAGCCACTGTGGAACTCAGACCTCCTCGGGCTCCTCCTCGGGATCCTCCTCTGGGTCCTCCTCGGGGTCCTCCTCTGGATCCTCCTCATCAGTGTCCATGGCGTCACCCTCCTCGTGACCATCGATCTCAGAGCGTCCTGGGGACGGCAACTCCTGCAGTGGGTCGGGGTCGATCACCTCGCCACCATACTCGACTGGCTGCAACAGGATAGGGTCGTCCTCCATAGGGATAGGGGAGTCTCTCTGAGGTCCCTCGAAACCATACAGGCCCTCCCTATACCAGGCCTCATATCTATGGGGTACAAGGGTAGGGTCCACCCTGATCTACTAGTACAGTCGTCACATGCCTATGCCACAGTGTGGCGTGCATATCAAAATGGAGGGTGATCTGGGTATCCATCTGTATTGGCAGTCCAAAAAGCATCGGTGGTGCATCCATCACGGGCGACCTGGATCTGAAATGAAGGGCAACACCGCCCATGAGTCGAAACTCAATAAGCTCACCACTAATCCTAACGTAGGATAGCGTATACTAGTGGAGTCGGTCCTATCCAGTGGACTAGGTCCAGGGTTCAGACACTCTCAGTCCCCTCGGTACCAGACCCTCGACGTAATAGTAGACATACAAGGCATATCAATGCAATTCGAGTTATACAGACGGGCAATAACAAGCAGTCAACAACAATGCCATATGCAATGCAGCAGGCCTCAACCGGCCATGTCGGATCCCAATGGATCATACTCAGGCCTCAATCGGCCATAACGGATCCCAATGGATCATGCCCGTCTATCACTCCAAATCCCATCAGGGCTCACCCAACAGTGCCTCTTGGCAAATTCCTCAACTGCGTATCTGACGCCTTACGTTGGTTTCTCCCTTTTCCCTCCATTTCCCCGCGTATCAACACCTCTGGGGCACCTTCTCTTGCCACATCTCTGGTGACACATGCCATGCTCTCAATGTATGCGGGGCCCACATGATTGCAACCAGCAAATCAGACATAAAGCATGCATGAAATGATGGCATATATGCACAAGTACGGAGCACATCAAGAAGTCATCAAATATTCACGTGCTCGACAAGCCAAGCCATAAGAAAATCAGATATCCCACACACAGTTCCTCAACCAGACAGGCTCAAAAGCATATCTCATACCCTTTCTCTCGTCAAAACCCATATAATTTGGAACCTGTCTCAACGGACTTAATAATTCGGCCTAAGCCTAATCGCCCATGTTAGTCCCCTGGGAGTTAGTATCCCACGACTAATGGTTCAGTGTTTTATTAACCCCTTGGTTATAGTTGGATTAGGCTTAGCTTGGTTTAAGGCACGATTAGTGGGTTCAAGTACGATTGGGCCTAAAGCCCATTCTAGGGTCCAAGGTCCACAAGGGTAATTAGGTCTAGCAAGGTAAGTCGGCCCATTATGAAGTCTTAAGCCCATTAGTCAAGTTGGGCCCATTGGGATTTCAGGTTAAATGGAGTGGGTTAGGCCCATTAGACCAAGTTGGGCTTATTAAATTAAGTTGGACCCAATTGGTATCTAAGGCCCATTAACCAAATATAGGCCCATGAATAAATTTTAAAGTCAATTATAATTCAAGCCCATTATTATTAAATTTTCGTGTAGGGCCCAAGCCCATTTCAAAAGTTAGTCAAATAGGCCCAATTAGCCCATTTTAGGCCCATTTAGTCACCCTAGGCCCATGTACACTATTGGGCCTTATGTTTTGATGTTCTAAAATATAATTTGGGCCCAATTAATGCCCATTTTCGTCCATATGAGGCCCATTATCCGAATTGGGTTCAATTAGACTTGTTTAGGCCCAATTAGCATAAAATTAGAACCCCAAGCCCATTAGTCCACTTTGGCCCATCCCTCCTCACGCCTACATCCCTCTTTCGGCCCATTCTTAGCCTTTCAAGGCCCATTTAACATGCCATGGCCCACGCCCTAGGCCCGTTCACAAATCCATAATTACTCTAATGCACAATTAAGCCTAATTGCACATGTTTAGCCATAATCACCTTAATTAGCACTAACTCAACAAACCACATATTTATACAACTAGCCTAGGTCAAGATTAGAGGGTGGAGCTTACCTAATGAGGGCCGGGACGAACGGTGGAGGCGGCTGGTCGGCGAAGACGGCGGACGGCCGGCGGTGAGCGAGCTAGCCGAGAGAGAGAGAAACGATGAGGACTTGGCCGGCCACGGCGGCTCACAAGGCCACGGAAGAGACAAGGAAAAGGCTTAGGGGACTCACCACCGAGGATGATGGCTGGTGAAGGCGGACGGTGGCCGTTGGTGGCGAACGACGGCGACGAAGGCGGCGGGTTGAGCGACGGCACGAGCTGGCCGAGAAGGAGAGAGTGAGGTGCGGTCTGGTCGGGCTTCCTAAGGCCACGGAACAACAAGGAGGGGAGCTTGAGGGACTCACCTAGGCGTCGTGGAGGCGGGACGATGGCGACGTCGGGCGGTGGCGGGCGGACGACGGCGTCGGGCGGTCCACGGCGGGCGAGTGAGGGACCGAGAGAGAGA
>JAGVVM010017960.1:0-14809 GCA_019149425.1 Psidium friedrichsthalianum
CTTGTTTTTTAAACCATATAGAGCTTTGTTCAGTAGATAAACTAGATCCTTTCCTCTTGGTTCTTCGAACCCTGGTGGTTGTTCAACATAAACTTCTTCCTTGATGTAGCCATTTAAGAAAGCACTCTTTACGTCCATCTGAAATAACTTAAAATCGTTGTAACAAGCATACGCGAGAAGTAGCCTGAATGGCTTCTAATCTGGCAACTGGTGCATATGTTTCATCATAATCTATCCCTTCTTCTTGGGAGTACCCTTTTGCAACCAATCTTGCCTTGTTTCTGACTACTTTTCCTTTATTATCCAGCTTGTTTCTGAAAACCCATTTTGTGCCGATGACAGGTCTGTCTTTGGGTCTTGGCACTAATTTCCAGACGTTGTTGATCTTGAATTGCTGGAGCTCTTCTTGCATTGCATTTATCCAGCTTTCATTGATTAGAGCTTCTTCAACACTTTTTGGCTCCAATTCAGATACTAGTGCGAAGTTTCCTGATAGTTCTCATTATTTTCGATCTGGTTCTTATACCTTCATCCAAGTTTCCTAAAATGAGATCCTTTGGATGGCTGGACTTGTGCTTCCAGTTTTGTGTTGAATCTTTTATTTTCATGCGAAGTGGTACAGTCGTTCTGCCTTTCTGCTTGATCTGAAGAGGTGGTTGCTTCAGGTTCATGAATCTGAATATCTCTTGAACCATTATCTTCTTCTGGGTTGAGATATATGGTTGGCGTTTGAATAGCTTCTTGCTTGTCTCCTTCCTTCTGACTGCATTCTGCGAATCTGACATTTATTGATTCTTCTACCGTTCGAGAGGATTTGTTAAAGACTCGAAAGGCTTTGCTAGTTGTTGAGTATCCTAGGAAGATTCCTTCATCTGACTTATCATCAAACTTGCCAACACGATCATTAGCGTTTTTCAAAATAAAACATTTACAGCCAAATATATGGAAATATGAAAGATTTGGTTTCCTTTCCTTAAAAATTTCGTAAGGAGTCTTTTCAAGGATGGGTCTTAAGGAAACTCGATTCAGAATGTAACAAGCTGTTGAAACTGCTTCTGCCCAAAAATGAGATGCAATTTTACTTTCAATAAGAAGAGTTTCGTCCCATTTCTTGTAAGGAGCGATTTTTCCCTTTCAACAACCCCATTCTGTTGAGGTGTGTAAGGAGTAGAAAAGTGTGTTTAATTCCAGTATCATCACAGAAACTGGAGAAATCCTGATTTTCAAACTCTCCACCGTGATCGTTTTAATGCAAGAAATCATAAAACCTTTTTCATTCTGAATCCTTTTTGAAAATTTTGCAAATGCAGCAAATGTATCACTCTTGTGAGCTAAGAAAATAACCCATGTGAATCTGGAGAAATCATCAACAATAACCATACAGTATTTCTTACCTCCAAAGACTTAGATCTTGTTTGGTCCAAAGAGGTCCATGTGAAGCAACTGTAAAACACGATTAGTTGAAACATGATTTATGGGCTTAAAAGTGCTTCTGACCTGCTTTTCCCAGAGTGCATGCAGTGCATAGATCTGGCTTTTTCAAATTTTTGTTTGAGGTAGTCCTCGTACCAGGTTTTTGGAAGATAATTTCGAGATATGCTTAACACTTATGTGGCCAAGCTTCCTGTGCCAGAGATCAGATTCATCTTTGACCGAGATGAGGCACTTAATTTCTTCAGATGCAACATCCAGAAGATAGATGTTTCCATGACGATATCCAGAAAAACTCTATTTATTATCACTGCTGATACCTGTGCATTTCATATCTTGAAAACAAATTTATATCCAGAATCACATAGTTGACTTACCGATATTAGATTGTACTTCAAACCTTTAAACGAGATATACATCGTTAATAATGAGATTTCCAATCTTAACTGTTCCTTGACCTATTACCTTACCTTTATTCTTACCTCCAAAAGATACGTTTCTGCCACTAATCATGGATAATTTTGTAAAGTTTTCTGGATTACCAGTCATATGACTTGAGCATTCCGCTGTCCAGAAACCATTTCTTATTTCCCTTTCGAGGTACCTGCAAGAGAAAATAATCTTACCTTTGTTTTGGTACCCTCATTTACTGGGGTCCATGGATGTTAGTGTATGCAGATCTATTCATAGGTTTCCATACAAACATGCATTCAATTTTACTGTGATTTCTACCACCACAGTTTGAGCAGCTTCTAGAGTGATGTGATCCTGTGAATCTTTGTGGATACTGTGAAGAAAGTGAACTAGTACTCCTTCTGTAAAAGTTCTGTGGATAATGAGCATTGTAATCATTTTGAGGAGTTCTATGTATGTTTTCTGAAAGCGTCTAACAGAATAATAAGATCTATAATGATTTTGCGAATGATATGGCTTGAAACAATTCTGTGATGGTCTAGAGTATTGCCTATATGAATGATGTGTTTGAAATGGTTTTGAAACTAGATTTTGAAAATGATTAAGAGAATATGATTGCTTGTAAGGTTGACGTGACGATTTAGTAAATTTCTTGAAGAAATGTTGTTGATATGCAGATTTGGTAGGTCGATGTTTCAACCTTTTTCAGAATCTGAAAAATTTATTTTCAAAATTATCTAGTTTTTCAAAACCGAGACCAGATTTTTTGCCAAAAGGAATTTGAGTGGAAATGATATTTTCCAGATTTTTGGAGCTTTGAGAAAACTTCTTCGTAAAGTTTTTCAATTTTGGTTTTTAACATCGTTCTCCTTTAAAGTAAGATCATGACTTTCCTTTAAAGAGTGGAATTCCTTTTGTAAAAACTCAATCCTATCTTTTTGAGAAAGATCTTGCTGTTTTCAAGGATTGATTTTCCCTTTTAAAACAGAAATCTTTTTGATAACTTCTTTATAGTTTTTTGCACAGCTCAGTTATATATTCTGAACATTATCAGTAGCTCAGAAAGGTTCACCTCCGTGTCTGATTCTGAGTCTGAATCTGAATTTGCCATGAGACATATGTTTGCGTAGTCCTCGTCGCTTTCTTCAGAATCACTTAGCGTCTCTGCCTTCAAAGCCTTCTTGTATTTCTCAAACTTGGCTTTATCCTTCTTCAGCAGTGGACACTTGGGTTTAATATGTCCCACTTTCTTACAATGAAAGCATACGATGTCTTTGCTTTCCTGTTTGTCATGACCAGACTGTTTTTTGATCGTTCCTTCTGAACGTCTTCTTTCCTTTGAAGAGTCTACCTTTCTTGACCATCTTTCTGAACTTTTTCACCATTAATGCAAGCTCTTCATCGTCTTCATCTTCATCATCTGAATCTGAAATTTCACCATCAAAGTTAGATGAAAGAGCAATTGACTTCTTACCTTTTGAAATCTCTGGTTTGTTATTGTTCCTCTCTGTCTCATATGATTGCAGAGTTCCAACTAATTCGTCGATGGATAGTGGTCTTATAGTTTGACATTCCTGAATGGAAGGCTTGATGTAGTTCCATTCTTCGGTTTAATCCTCGGAGGATTTTTTCTGACCTGCATTGGTTCAGCAACAGGAGCACCTTGTTGTGCCAGACCACTAGCCAGAATCTGAAACCTGTCAATCATCTCAGCTATTGTTTCGTTAGGTTTCATTTTAAAGGCTTCATAGTCACTCAGTAGTATACTGAGTTTAGTTTCTTTGACACGATTAGTGCCCTGATATGTGACATGTAGTCTGTCCCATATTGCTTTTGCAGATTCTTCTTCTGCCACACGATTATATATTGGTGAGGATAGAGCACAGAAAAGTGAGTGAACAGCGTTAGAGTCGAGTCATTGTCTTTTGATTCTTTTCAGTATCTGTAAGAGTTGCTGAATTTCCTTCTGATCCTGTATTTGCGGAAATGATAGGGACCACTCCTTTGGTTACTACATCCCACATTTGATCATCTAGTGCTTTGATGAACCACTTCATCTTGTTGCACCAAACGTTGTAATCCTTTCCGTCGAAGTATGGTGGTTTGTTGTGGAATGATGAGTCACCAGAACCTGAGAAGTTGTTGCTAGACATGATAGATCGTTAGCTCTGAAGTAGAACACTTCACAGATGTGAGCAACCTGCTCTGATACCAATTGACGTAGCTAGCAACAACACCTAGAGGGGGGTGAATAGGTGCTTCTGAAAATCCGTGTTATAAGCACAAGCAAGCACAGAAGCCAAGTATTGAAACTAAGCAGATGTAGTATGCACACGATAAAGGAGTTCAGAAGGAGAAATGTGCACACAGATTTATAGTGGTTCGGCTATAGTAAGCCTACGTCCACTCTCCCACGATGACAGCCGATTGGCTGGATTTCACTATAATGATCACGAGATTACAATGAACTTCTCTCAACAGTATTTTCACGAGAAGTTTAAAAAACTATCTTAACAGTTTTTGCTCGTCTCTTCTTTTTTCATTCATCTCTATTCTAAACGAATACCAGCACTCTCCTTTTATACCCCTTTCACCTCGAACTAGTCGTTGTCAAGGTGCTCCAAGGGATCACTCGTCAATCTTCAATCAACCTTGATTGATGCGAGATAAACTTGGAAAGATGCTAGATAGCCGTTGAAGAAAGATTTTGGAAACTTCAGATTCAGTCGCCCATACAACTAAATCTTCAGTTTCCATTTGCGTGAGATGTTGAATCTTCTGAGGAAGGAAAGAGGGTAATATTCAATCAAGGATTCCGTCCTAATAAAGATGGACCAATCATCCTGTTGATCGAATCCTTTCCCTTCCCGTACTTTCTGAAATCAATCGGACTTTCGTCAGTCGTGGGTCTTCTTCGTCTAGTTGCAGAATCTGAAGCTATTCAGAAATATCTTTTAAACTATTTGAAGTCTCTGAATCTGATTCAGCTTTTCTTTGTGAGTCTGAGCTCTTTACGGATCCTAACTGTCGACGTCTCACATGAGTCTTCTTGAGGTCTTTAAAAGGCAATGCTGTCCTCTATCTGAATCCATTTAAGGCAGTCAAAATACTTTATCTGAATTATTCAGACGCAGACTCCTCCTTCTGATTCTCTTAGAGGCACCAGCATAGTTTCCTCCTTCTGACCATTTAGAAGCACTTTGGTGACGACTCTTCCTTGAGTCTAAACGTCAGTTGTGGGATATTCAAGGCTCTTTTCACATCGTGATTTCTGCAAGGAAAATATTCTTCCATTTACTAGACTTCTTAAAACTAGTTTTGTCAGAATCAAAATTCTTGGCGGGATAGTTTCCTTAACACTTTTGCGCCTAAGTTCTCTTTTTGTGTCCGATGTCCCTCTCTCTCCCTTTATACTAGTTTTGCTCTCACTTTAATCACCACCCTTTCGGACACTCATAAATATTGTACAATTACACCATAAATTGTCCATCTTTGGATGACCAATAATCGACGAAGTGAACTAGTTGGGCAAGTCTCAGCCACTGAATGTCGATTCGATAGCATTTCCCTATCTAGACTAGTTGACACCATCCCAGAAGGTTCCTTTCTAATATTCACTTGACCGGGGGAAGGCAAAGAAAAGTTTAAGGCATTTTTGATAAGAAGTGGAAGACAAAGATGGTTCAAAAGTCCAAGAAGGGCGTTGATTTTTGGTTTGTGTGAGAACAGAAAAAATAGATCAATTTGGCTTTTCTGGAACTATTTTCCGAAAGAAATCCCTCCCGCTTGAACTCATTGCTTATATAAACAAGTTCACTCGCAACTACTCTGTGTCCTAGGAAAGGTAGAGAGGCAGTGAGACTATGCGTCCCAAAGTGTATGAGGCTGCAAAGTCGGGAGACTTCGGTTCCCCAAGGCAATAATTTCAGGAAATGGAGAGGACCTTTTCCACCAAACGACGCCAAAGGAGAGCAACATTCTTCACGTTGCTGCTCAACACAAGCAGGTACATTTCATTGAACACCTCGTTCAATGAACATTAGGACCGTCCCTTCTTTGGCAGGGTAACTACAGAGGAGACACCACCCCACACCATGCTGCTAAAGTGGGAAGCTGCAGAGCAGTCCGAGTCTTCACGGAATCTGGTGAAATCGCTACATTGGGTTGTTTGAAACGGAAAAGTCAACGCGTGCAAAGAGCTACTTCGAAAGCCGATTCGCATAAAGATTCCGCGCTGCACCACGTATTAAGAGGTGGCCATCATTGGGTGGAAATTGCTGATTCAGAAGATCCTCACCGAGTGATATTACTAATGCTGCTGATATCTTGCAGCAAGTATAGGACTTCCTCGTACCGCCGAGCTGTTTTTTAGGTGCTTTCTCGTTGTCATCCTCTCATAAGGGCCCTAAAGGTTTGACAGCTCTGCATGCTGCAGTGTATTGGTCATCGACCTGTAAAGTATCCCAAGATTCTAAGCCCAATGAAACAAATTATAACTTTAGTTTCTCTCTCTCTCCCTCGTGCAAGGCTTTCTCTTAGGTGAAAGTGCTGGTGTTAGCAGTGGAAGGCCACCATCTATCCTAGCATTTTTTTTAAATTCGATAACACAACGGTTTCCATAAAATGCAATTTTAATAGCTATGTCATGATGCTAAAAACAGTCTAGATAATGACATCGGCCCTATTGTATTGCCAAAGGGTGGTTGAAATTCCTGGAGAAGAGACCAGAAGTGACTGAGAAGGAGATGATTTGGGTGACTCCTCTTCATTATTTTGCCTCCTGGGACAACGTCGAAGCAGTCGGACTGCTCCTGCAACCACGATGCTTCTGTAGCATATATCGCAGACAAAGAGGGGCAATCGGCTCTTCACGTTGCAGCATTTCTGGCAAAGTGAATGCCATTGACGAGCTTCTTAGATCCTGTCCTGATGATGGTGACATAATGGACGACAAAGGGCAAACGGCTCTTCACGTGGCTGTAATCGGCGGACGAGTAAATGTAGTCGAGTACATACTTGGGGCGCCAGACCTAGAGGATCTTATCAATGAACAAGAACGTCGAATGGAACACGGCCCTGCATTTGGTTGTGCTTCATAAACAGTAAGAACATCATATACAAACTTGCACGAGGCAAGAGGGTAGAACCATTTGGCTACAAATAAGGATCATTCGACCACCATCGAAATCTTTGATGCTCATAAAGAGGTATGCTTGCTTGAACAATAAATAGCTCGATTTGTTCAGTCGCAATAATTTCTTCAGTATCGCTTTAGAAACCAAACTGAAATCTTTTTTTGCGTCAACTTGTTCTTCTTATTCCATTATTTATCCATAACTAAGTGAAGTTTTTGTGGTTCATTCAAGTATACGGGTTGGATGTGTACTAAACAATGACGGTTGCGTTTGTCTCCCTGAAAATTAATTATTCAGAAAAAATTTCCCTAAAATTAATCCCTTGCACTGCTAATGAAAATAAAACGAATGATTTTTTTTTATCGTGCACCAAATTTTTTTTTTGACATATATTTTTGTTGATAATAAAAGTACTTTTTATTGATTAAAATAATTAATCAATAAAAAGTACTTTTATTATCAACAAAAATATATGTCAAAAAAAATTTGGTGCACGATAAAAAAAAAATCATTCGTTTATTTTCATTAGCAGTGCAAGGGATTAATTTTAGGGAAATTTTTTTCTGATAATTAATTTTTCAGGAGACAACCGCACCGTCATTGTTTAGTACACATCCAACCCGTATACTTGAAATGAACCACAAAAACTTCACTTAGTTATGGATAAATAATGAATAAGAAGAACAAGTTGACGCAAAAAGATTTCAGTTTTGGTTTCTAAGCGATACTGAAGAATTATTGCGACTGAACAAATCGAGCTATTTATTGTTCAAGCAAGCATACCTCTTTATGAGCATCAAAGATTTTCGATGGTGGTCGAATGATCCTTTATTTGTAGCCAAATGGTCTACCCTCTTGCCCTCGTGCAAGTTTGTATATGATGTTCTACTGTTTATGAAGCACAACCAAATGCAGGGCCGTGTTCCATTCGACGTTCTTGTTCATTGATAAGATCCTCTAGGTCTGGCGCCCCAAGTATGTACTCGACTACATTTACTCGTCCGCCGATTACAGCCACGTGAAGAGCCGTTTGCCCTTTGTCGTCCATTATGTCCACCATCATCAGGACAGGATCTAAGAAGCTCGTCAATGGCATTCACTTTGCCCAGAAATGCTGCAACGTGAAGAGCCGATTGCCCCTCTTTGTCTGCGATATATGCTACAGAAGCATCGTGTTGCAGGAGCAGTCCCGACTGCTTCGACGTTGTCCCAGGAGGCAAAATAATGAAGAGGAGTCCACCCCAAATCATCTCCTTCTCTAGTCACTTCTGGTCTCTTCTCCAGGAATTTCAACCACCCTTTGGCAATACAATAGGCCGATGTCATTATCTAGACTGTTTTTAGCATCATGACATAGCTATTAAAATTGCATTTTATGGAACCGTTGTGTTATCGAATTTAAAAAAAATGCTAGGATAGATGGTGGCCTTCACTGCTAACACCAGCACTTTCACCTAAGAGAAGCCTTGCACGAGGGGGAGAGAGAGAGAACTAAAGTTATAATTTGTTTCATTGGGCTTAGAATCTTGGGATACTTACAGGTCGATGACCAATACACTGCAGCATGCAGAGCTGTCAAACCTTTAGGGCCCTTATGAGAGGATGACAACGAGAAAGCACCTAAAAACCAGCTCGGCGGTACGAGGAAGTCCTATACTTGCTGCAAGATATCAGCAGCATTAGTAATATCACTCGGTGAGGATCTTCTTGAATCAGCAATTTCACCACCCAATGATGGCCACCTCTTAATACGTGGTGCAGCGCGGAATCTTTATGCGAATTCGGCTTTCGAAGTAGCTCTTTGCACGCGTTGACCTTTTCCGTTTTCAAACAACCCAATGTAGCGATTTCCACCAGATCCGTGAAGACTCGGACTGCCTCTGCAGCTTCCCCACTTTAGCAGCATGGTGTGGGGTGGTGTCTCCTCTGTAGTTACCCTGCCAAAGAAGGGACGGTCCTAATGTTCATTGAACGAGGTGTTTCAATGAAATGTACCTGCTTGTGTTGAGCAGCAACGTGAAGAATGTTGCTCCTCCTTTGGCGTCGTTTGGTGGAAAAGGTCCTCTCCATTTCCTGAAATTATTGCCTTGAGGAACCGAAGTCTCCCGACTTTGCAGCCTCATACACTTTGGGACGCATAGTCTCACTGCCTCTCTACCTTTCCTAGGACACAGAGTAGTTTGCGAGTGAACTTGTTTATATAAGCAATGAGTTTCAAGCGGGAGGGATTTCTTTCGGAAAATAGTTTCCAGAAAAGCCAATTGATCTATTTTTTCTGTTCTCACACAAACCAAAAATCAACGCCCCTTTCTTGACTTTTGAACCATCTTTGTCTTCCACTTCTTATCAAAATGCCTTAAACTTTTCTTTGCCTTCCCCGGTCAAGTGAATATTAGAAGGAACCTTCTGGGATGGTGTCAACTAGTCTAGATAGGGAAATGCTATCGAATCGACATTCAGTGGCTGAGACTTGCCCAACTAGTTCACTTCGTCGATTATTGGTCATCCAAAGATGGACAATTTATGGTGTAATTTGTACAATATTTATGAGTGTCCGAAAGGGTGGTGATTAAAGTGAGAGCAAAAACTAGTATAAAGGAGAGAGAGGGACATCGACACAAAAGACGAACTTAGGCGCAAAGTGTTAAGGAAACTATCCCGCCAAGAATTTTGATTCTGACAAAACTAGTTTTAAGAAGTCTAGTAATGGAAGAATATTTTTCCTTGCAGAAATCACGATGTGAAAAAGAGCCTTGAATATCCCACAACTGACGTTTAGACTCAAGGAAGAGTCGTCACCAAAGTGCTTCTAAATGGTCAGAAGGAGGAACTATGCTGGTGCCTCTAAGAGAATCAGAAGGAGGAGTCTGCGTCTGAATAATTCAGATAAAGTATTTGACTGCCTTAAATGGATTCAGATAGAGGACAGCATTGCCTTTTAAAGACCTCAAGAAGACTCATGTGAGACGTCGACAGTAGGATCCGTAAAGAGCTCAGACTCACAAAGAAAAGCTGAATCAGATTCAGAGACTTCAAATAGTTTTAAAAGATATTTCTGAATAGCTTCAGATTCTGCAACTAGACGAAGAAGACCCACGACTGACGAAAGTCCGATTGATTTCAGAAAGTACGGGAAGGGAAAGGATTCGATCAACAGGATGATTGTCCATCTTTATTAGGACGGAATCCTTGATTGAATATTACCCCTCTTTCCTTCCTCAGAAGATTCACATCTCACGCAAATGGAAACTGAAGATTTAGTTGTATGGGCGACTGAATCTGAAGTTTCCAAAATCTTTCTTCAACGGCTATCTAGCATCTTTCCAAGTTTATCTCGCATCAATCAAGGTTGATTGAAGATTGACGAGTGATCCCTTGGAGCACCTTGACAACGACTAGTTTCGAGGTGAAAGGGGTATAAAAAGGAGAGTGCTGGTATTCGTTTAGAATAGAGATGAATGAAAAAGAAAGAGACGAGCAAAAACTGTTAAGATAGTTTTTTTAAACTTCTCGTGAAAATACTGTTGAGAGAAGTTCATTGTAATCTCGTGATCATTATAGTGAAATCCAGCCAATCGGCTGTCATCGTGGGAGAGTGGACGTAGGCTTACTATAGCCGAACCACTATAAATCTGTGTGCACATTTCTCCTTCTGAACTCCTTTATCGTGTGCATACTACATCTGCTTAGTTTCAATACTTGGCTTCTGTGCTTGCTTGTGCTTATAACACGGATTTTACAGAAGCACCTATTCACCCCCCCTCTAGGTGTTGTTGCTAGCTACGTCAATTGGTATCAGAGCAGGTTGCTCACATCTGTGAAGTGTTTCTACTTTCAGAGCTAACGATCTATCATGTCTAGCAACAACTTCTCAGGTTCTGGTGACTCATCATTCCACAACAAACCACCATACTTCGACGGAAAGGATTACAACGTTTGGTGCAACAAGATGAAGTGGTTCATCAAAGCACTAGATGATCAAATGTGGGATGTAGTAACCAAGGAGTGGTCCCTATCATTTCCGCAAATACAGGATCAGAAGGAAATTCAGCAACTCTTACAGATACTGAAAGAATCAAAAGACAATGACTCGACTCTAAAGCTGTTCACTCACTTTTCTGTGCTCTATCCTCACCAATATATAATCGTGTGGCAGAAGAAGAATCTGCAAAAGCAATATGGGACAGACTACATGTCACATATCAGGGCACTAATCGTGTCAAAGAAACTAAACTCAGTATACTACTGAGTGACTATGAAGCCTTTAAAATGAAACCTAACGAAACAATAGCTGAGATGATTGACAGGTTTCAGATTCTGGCTAGTGGTCTGGCACAACAAGGTGCTCCTGTTGCTGAACCAATGCAGGTCAGAAAAATCCTCCGAGGATTAACCGAAGAATGGAACTACATCAAGCCTTCCATTCAGGAATGTCAAACTATAAGACCACTATCCATCGACGAATTAGTTGGAACTCTGCAATCATATGAGACAGAGAGGAACAATAACAAACCAGAGATTTCAAAAGGTAAGAAGTCAATTGCTCTTTCATCTAACTTTGATGGTGAAATTTCAGATTCAGATGATGAAGATGAAGACGATGAAGAGCTTGCATTAATGGTGAAAAAGTTCAGAAAGATGGTCAAGAAAGGTAGACTCTTCAAAGGAAGAAAGACTTTCAGAAGGAACGATCAAAAACAGTCTGGTCATGACAAACAGGAAAGCAAAGACATCGTATGCTTTCATTGTAAGAAAGTGGGACATATTAAACCCAAGTGTCCACTGCTGAAGAAGGATAAAGCCAAGTTTGAGAAATACAAGAAGGCTTTGAAGGCAGAGACGCTAAGTGATTCTGAAGAAAGCGACGAGGACTACGCAAACATATGTCTCATGGCAAATTCAGATTCAGACTCAGAATCAGACACAGAGGTGAACCTTTCTGAGCTACCTGATAATGTCTCAGAATATATAACTGAGCTGTGCAAAAACTATAAAGAAGTTATCAAAAAGATTTCTGTTTTAAAAAGGGAAAATCAATCTTGAAACAGCAAGATCTTTCTCAAAAAGATAGGATTGAGTTTTTACAAAAGGAATTCCACTCTTTAAAGGAAAGTCATGATCTTACTTTAAAGGAGAACGATTTGTTAAAAACCAAAATTGAAAACTTTACGAAGAAGTTTTCTCAAAGCTCCAAAATCTGGAAAATATCATTTCCACTCAAATTCCTTTTGGCAAAAAATCTGGTCTCGGTTTTGAAAAACTAGATAATTTTGAAAACAATTTTTCAGATTCTGAAAACAGGTTGAAACATCGACCTACCAAATCTGCATATCAACAACATTTCTTCAAGAAATTTACTAAATCGTCACGTCAACCTTACAAGCAATCATATTCTCTTAATCATTTTTCAAATCTAGTTTCAAAACCATTTCAAACACATCATTCATATAGGCAATACTCTAGACCATCACAGAATTGTTTCAAGCCATATCATTCGCAAAATCATTATAGATCTTATTATTCTGTTAGACGCTTTCAGAACATACATAGAACTCCTCAAAATGATTACAATGCTCATTATCCACAGAACTTTTACAGAAGGAGTACTAGTTCACTTTCTTCACAGTATCCACAAAGATTCACAGGATCACATCACTCTAGAAGCTGCTCAAACTGTGGTGGTAGAAATCACAGTAAAATTGAATGCATGTTTGTATGGAAACCTATGAATAGATCTGCATACACTAACATCCATGGACCCCAGTAAATGAGGGTACCAAAACAAAGGTAAGATTATTTTCTCTTGCAGGTACCTCGAAAGGGAAATAAGAAATGGTTTCTGGACAGCGGATGCTCAAGTCATATGACTGGTAATCCAGAAAACTTTACAAAATTATCCATGATTAGTGGCAGAAACGTATCTTTTGGAGGTAAGAATAAAGGTAAGGTAATAGGTCAAGGAACAGTTAAGATTGGAAATCTCATTATTAACGATGTATATCTCGTTAAAGGTTTGAAGTACAATCTGATATCGGTAAGTCAACTATGTGATTCTGGATATAAATTTGTTTTCAAGATATGAAATGCACAGGTATCAGCAGTGATAATAAACAGAGTTTTTCTGGATATCGTCATGGAAACATCTATCTTCTGGATGTTGCATCTGAAGAAATTAAGTGCCTCATCTCGGTCAAAGATGAATCTGATCTCTGGCACAGGAAGCTTGGCCACATAAGTGTTAAGCATATCTCGAAATTATCTTCCAAAAACTGGTACGAGGACTACCTCAAACAAAATTTGAAAAGCCAGATCTATGCACTGCATGCACTCTGGGAAAGCAGGTCAGAAGCACTTTTAAGCCCATAAATCATGTTTCAACTAATCGTGTTTTACAGTTGCTTCACATGGACCTCTTTGGACCAAACAAGATTCTAAGTCTTGGAGGTAAGAAATACTGTATGGTTATTGTTGATGATTTCTCCAGATTCACATGGGTTATTTTCTTAGCTCACAAGAGTGATACATTTGCTGCATTTGCAAAATTTTCAAAAAGGATTCAGAATGAAAAAGGTTTTATGATTTCTTGCATTAAAACCGATCACGGTGGAGAGTTTGAAATCAGATTTCTCCAGTTTCTGTGATGATACTGGAATTAAACACACTTTTCTACTCCTTACACACCTCAACAGAATGGGGTTGTTGAAAGGAAAAATCGCTCCTTACAAGAAATGGGACGAACTCTTCTTATTGAAAGTAAAATTGCATCTCATTTTTGGGCAGAAGCAGTTTCAACAGCTTGTTACATTCTGAATCGAGTTTCCTTAAGACCCATCCTTGAAAAGACTCCTTACGAAATTTTTAAGGAAAGGAAACCAAATCTTTCATATTTCCATATATTTGGCTGTAAATGTTTTATTTTGAAAAACGCTAATGATCGTGTTGGCAAGTTTGATGATAAGTCAGATGAAGGAATCTTCCTAGGATACTCAACAACTAGCAAAGCCTTTCGAGTCTTTAACAAATCCTCTCGAACGGTAGAAGAATCAATAAATGTCAGATTCGCAGAATGCAGTCAGAAGGAAGGAGACAAGCAAGAAGCTATTCAAACGCCAACTATATATCTCAACCCAGAAGAAGATAATGGTTCAGAGATATTCAGATTCATGAACCTGAAGCAACCACCTCTTCAGATCAAGCAGAAAGGCAGAACGACTGTACCACTTCGCATGAAGATAAAAGATTCAACACAAACTGGAAGCACAAGTCCAGCCATCCAAAGGATCTCATTTTAGGAAACTTGGATGAAGGTATAAGAACCAGATCGAAAATAAGAGAACTATCAGGAAACTTCGCACTAGTATCTGAATTGGAGCCAAAAAGTGTTGAAGAAGCTCTAATCAATGAAAGCTGGATAAATGCAATGCAAGAAGAGCTCCAGCAATTCAAGATCAACAACGTCTGGAAATTAGTGCCAAGACCCAAAGACAGACCTGTCATCGGCACAAAATGGGTTTTCAGAAACAAGCTGGATAATAAAGGAAAAGTAGTCAGAAACAAGGCAAGATTGGTTGCAAAAGGGTACTCCCAAGAAGAAGGGATAGATTATGATGAAACATATGCACCAGTTGCCAGATTAGAAGCCATCAGGCTACTTCTCGCGTATGCTTGTTACAACGATTTTAAGTTATTTCAGATGGACGTAAAGAGTGCTTTCTTAAATGGCTACATCAAGGAAGAAGTTTATGTTGAACAACCACCAGGGTTCGAAGAACCAAGAGGAAAGGATCTAGTTTATCTACTGAACAAAGCTCTATATGGTTTAAAACAAG
>JAGVVM010017961.1:0-11118 GCA_019149425.1 Psidium friedrichsthalianum
CGCACTAACTGCCACGGACGCCTCATCAAACTCGTCTCGCTACGTGTCGCAAGCCTAGGTAAGTGTTCGTCCCTTTTTATTCGACTGATTCGAACGTTTTCCGTTATTAGGGTTCACGTTCGAATTTAGAGAAAAGACTAAGCTGAGAAGTCAGATTTTTGAGTCGTTGAGCTGGGATTCTTTGAGGAAATGATGATTTAGGGTGTTGTGGAGTCGTGGGACTTTACGAGAACTCAATTTGGACTTATGGTTGCCCGAAACAAGATTTTCCATTTCTGGTGCTACAGTACACCGTGAACAGTAAAATTCGAGACCCCATATCTTCATTTTTTGTCGTTATTGAGGTCGACCATAATAGGACTTTTGTAGTGTGTCGAATGAGCTTCGTTTGGACTATAAGATTGTATTAATCGGAGTTCGTTTTGGATAAAAACGTAAAAGGTTTTTCTGCAAATAGTGCTGGAAAATTCACGTTTTTGGGGTTGCGTGTCTTAAGGCCTGATTTGATGTCGCTTAGCTGCGAATATTGTACGAAACGAACTTAAGGATGTTACGGAGCTAATGCTTTTGACGTTTCGTGAATCGGAGTTACGGTTTACCCGAACGAAATTTTGAAATTTAGCGCGCAGGTTGCCCGATGCGCGATATAGTGGGTTTTTAGCCCGTAGACGTCGAGTTATAAACTTTATATTTTCGTTTAGTTGTAGTTAAATCATAGGTTTCAGAAGACGAAATTATACAGACCGTTTTAGATGTACAATGTTCTAACTTTGATTTCTCACTGATTGAATTCATCATCACTCTCGGTTCTAGAAATAAAAACAGTCTCTATTATATTTAGCTCCGATAAAAACTATCCCTCTTCCGGGTACTCCAATGCTTCCGCGTTATGATGTTGAAGTTGTCTGAGCTTCAAGAAGATTTCCTTCCCTCGGAGTAACTGCTTCCGAAGCAAGCTCTGAAGATAATGTGCAGACAAGCTTCTCAAGTCCTGGTCAATTCTTATGTCCGACGTTCCTCCTCTGCTTTCGATTGGCTCTCCCAAGACCCTATCAGCGAGTTTGCGGAGTCTACCATGAGGCTGACCATGCCCTTGGAAAGCAAGAAATAAGATTTCAAGGAAAAGCAAGGATTAAATGATGCTCCATTATCTACAGAGGTGTATATTTCAGCATAGCATTTCAATAAATTCAAAAGCAACATTATCGCAACAGCTTCATATTTTTCTCAGCAAGTTTTTTCCTAGCTATTGACTAGGACTCTTCTGCCACATTGTGGAACATAACTTCTCCTTAATTTCCTTAAATATCTTGTCACAGCGAAGCGACAAACATCAATAAAACAATCATGAGTTTTGTAGTATAATCAAAGCTCCCCCAGATCAACCTTAGATGTATGCTATTCCTATTACTGCTACTTTGAATTGCAGTTGCAGAAATAGTAGGCGAGTATGTATCTACCATGTCTAGACCATCGAAGTTATTTAATGAGATTATGTATGGGATGAAACCTTTGATGAGTTTGGTTGTTAATTCTTCCTCTGGTAGGCCCAAGTAGAGCCGCTCGATGACAGAATGCCCTGTCCAAGCAAAGCTCGTCCTTGGAGAGATAGAAGGCTTTCCAAGGCTCGGCAATGTGCACGTGCACAGTTCCTTCACATCTCCACATCGGTTATCAACAAGAACTGTATGTTCAGGATACATACATGAAGATGGGTCCTGCCAACAACATGCCGACATAATTTCTTTCGTAACGGGGCTTTTTGGGTAAGTGGCTCTAGAAGGTCTATCGTCGTTGTTTAGAAAGAAACATTGTATGTATTTTGCACATACTTTTACCAAGTTCGCCTTATGGACGGTGAAAAGTTTTCGATCACATCAGCAACAATATCAATCACGCGACATTTTTGAGATCCTGTTGCTGTAGCTAACTTGTGCAATACAGCAAGCGCTAGTGATGGGGCTTGCACAAGAATTTCTCTAATGAGGATAGCTGGTCAGCTAAACTATAGAACCCACTTTCCTACTGACACTGAGAATGAATTTTCCTTCGTTTATCACCAGAGTAGCATCACCAGAGTAGCATATCAGGATCTTCAAGTTCACTGAATTCCTCATCGGTCCGAACAAACATGCATCAACTGTTGCCATACTTTTTTTAATTGTCTCGACAACTAGATCTAGAATAAGTTTTGTTCATCTGAAAAAAAAAAAAACAAAGAGAGAAGAGAAAACCATCCCAGTCAATTATAATCACAAACATGCCCCGTGCTTGAACGTTTGTGTCTGAAAGATGCCATTGCCTCTTTATGGATCCAAGTCAATCCAGTAGCAGATTGAGACGGCCGAGACGGTCAAACAGTCAAATTTCACCGCCGAGACCACTCGGGTTCCACAGGCGCCCAAAGTCTCAGAGCTCAGCAAGAAGTCCAAACATTTTCACCAATCCAAAACAGACCCCAAGAAACAGTCCATTGAACTCTCTTTGCCGGTGAATCACAGAGACGAAGCTAATTGGTCAATGATGCATGTTAGAAATAATCACTCCCAAACTCTTCTTCTCGGAAGATCAAGAAAGAAAACAGAGGAAAAGCAGAGTACCGTATTGGGTTCGCCATTTTTGCAAGTGTGGGAACAGAAGCGAAGGCCAGTCGTGAGAGAGCCCGCCATTTTTGCGGGACTCTCGGGTTCTCTGGGCTTCGTCACCTCGGATCTTCTTGACGTCTGGGATGTTTCCGAGAAGATGAGGAGGAGGAGGGCCCTCTCCCCTTGCCTCCGAAGCTTTGATCGGAGCCTCCTCGGTACGCATAGGAACACTTTATACGCATGCATCAGGACGAGCCCGAGCAAGCCCGGAATCAATGTCGAAGCCATCTGCACCACCGCCACGGAAGCAGACACTGTTGATTCATCAGCTGCCATCGTTCCTTTCCTTTCCTTGTTTCAGTTTGGCGATTCTTCTTCCTCTCGTCGCTTCACTGGGAATCTTGCGAGTTGATGAGTTTGTAACTTCGTACAATGTCGATTTGCTAGAAATATATCGCATCACATGGTCCCGATGATAATGACGGGACCGCCCATAACTGGGAAATTAAAAAAAAAAAAAATTGCTTTCGTCTGTAATCTGTCCTTTTCACTTTTAGGGGAAGCGACGTCTACAGGATATTGACGTCTAAAAGTACAATCAATATTTTAATTTTAGGATATGCTTATTAACAATAGTCTGAATATAATAAACGAAAACTACCTGTTTTTTTTTTTTTTCCGAACTACCCGATGGTTCGTTGGGTGGTAACATCACTAGAAAGTACCGACATTTTTCAGAAGCTTTCATGTCGTGTCAAATGCATATCGTACGCCAGTACTCGTTTGAGACTCTTTGACACACGACCACATTTGACATGCAAATCCAATATCTCGACACATCATTCCGGCACGCACCATATCAATTTTAAACATTTGCAACATATATAAGGGGTCAAAATATAAATCTATCAAAATATATATATAAGTTATATGCCCAGTCATTCAAAATTAATATATCAAGTTATCCTAAAAAACTTAATTGTGAATCTCTAATAGAAGTTCGACCAAAAAAAAATCTCTAATAGAAGAAGAAGAAATCACCGCTGATATTTTTATATATACATGCTTATTTATCGTGTATATATAAATATATATAATAAATAACGTGTCCTAAAGTGTGGAAACTCGTCATTCTTTTGAGAAATAACATGTCGGCGTGTCGTGTCGTGTCGTCGTATCGATGTCGGTGCTACTTAGGTAACATGAAGTCTCACTTTTTGTATTAATTTAAGTTCACAAGTTATGATACTATGAGTATCATTAATAAAAACATCGATCTTCATTAGTGTTCAAGTTGCAACGTAATTATGATTGGATTATTATTTTGAAATTGCAAATGCATCATGAAAATAAAGTGGCCATCGAAAATCTAAAGCTCTCTCAATGGTTTGATTGACACGATTTATGAATCCGTGAAGTTTCTAGATCCAAGTTAAATAATATGCTTACGCTAGTCGATCCAATTTTATTTTAACTGAGGGGCTATGTTTGGTAGCCATGATAAGAGATAGGATCTGATAAATTTTTCTCATCTTGTGCTTAGTTCTTACCCAAGGCAAGATAGAGTTGGGCATAAGAAGGACATAACAAACTTATATCAATGATATAAAGCTATTTTTTTGAATAACAAACTTCTTAAATTAATATAAATAAATTAATAATTTAATAGAAGTACTATTTGAATTCTTATATAAAAAAGAAAATTCAAAATAAAAAAAATTCTTTTTTATTTATTCCTAGTTTTTAAGATACTTGAATTTCTTTATATTCTGTAATATATTCTAGATATATTTATAATTTATATTTCTTACGAATTTTAGTCATATGAGTATAGTTTGTTACTTGTGAAATCATTATTAATGAATAACGGAATGGATAAAAAAGAACATATATAATACATAAAAAATGAGAGGGAAACATAATTTAAAAAACAAGTAAATAAAAATGAAGTAAAAGAATTCATATTTTAAATGGACAAATATAACTTGAAAATGATCTTTTTAATTTTTAAAAATGAGGTGTGATGAGATTCCTAAAAGGTCTCATTCTCCTCCGTATTGTTGGTCTGTATTGAAGCTTCACAGCTCTTTCGTAATTTCTTTGGCTCATGTCAAAATTTCATGAAAATAACAAGATAGTTGAAGCTCCCTCTCCTCCATAACTCTCTTATTCACGTTAAAAGTTCGCAAAAGTAGCAAGAGAGCTGATGCTCATTCTTCTCCATGGCTCTTTGGTTTACCTTGAAGCTTCATGAATGTGGCTAAAGAGCCAAAGCACTATGCATTTTGGAATCGCAAAAGTGAATGATCATGCATTCTTTCCCTTATTATATTTGGCATTCACTACCTAATTTACTCCGATGTTGCGGTAGTTTATTTGCATTTTTGTCATAATTGAACATGTGGGTCTAAAATGTTGCCATGAGCTCATTCGCTGTTTAAGATGGATTGATTGATGGAAGTTATCTCCCCTTGTTCATTTATGATTTCTTTAATGGTGATTGTTACCATCTCCATTTCTACAATCTCGGGTTAATTTATACTAGTATGATGTTCATACCATATAATGGACAGGATAATATATGAAAGTATGTGATTTTGTTATTTCAATTCATCAAACAGTGGATAAAGTATAGTAAAATTTATGGAATTTTTTATATTATCTTATCTAGTCCCATCCATGCTAAAAAAATATGGACTTTTACGATTAAGAGAGAGAAAGGGAAAGAGAGAGAGGATTTCAAAATTTTGCCCCTTCTAGTTATTGGCTTGTCTTCCCCCAACACCATTTCAGGATTTCCTCTCTACAGCCGCCAACCGCTAACCTCTCATCCTCTGAAGATCATCCTTGAGAGAGATATCTCCCTAGCTCTTCATCTTTAGGAATCTTCAAGAATTCTTCGGTGATTCAGGGACGAATAGCACTCCGCAAGTCTTTGAAGATTCTATCTCACTATATTCGACAGTAAGTTTATCTAAGAGTGTCTTGATCATGCTTTGTAACTTTTCTCTCCCGATTTAGAGTTAAGTCTAAATTTGGGAGTCCTTCTATCGTGATATAAATATAGATATGAGATTTACAACACCTTATTTGTGCCTTTTCAATCTATTGGTATTGTTGTTGTTTTTGTATGGTAATGGTACTAGGGACACCGAACTTGGGCGGACACCGCCTTTTGACAAAGCCACAGTAGTTACTATAGAGGAAGATTTCGGCATGTGCTCATGATGATATGCGAGTTTCGGTGATTGGCCGTCGTGTGCCACTATGCTATGAAAAATTCGATCATATGAAAGGAGTGGGATTGCCGCAAATTATAACAAGTTGATTTATGTCTCAAATTTGCACTAGATTATTACACTTTGTGATTGGTTTTGCTTGAAGTTATGTACCCGTTTTTTTTTTTTTCTGAAATGAAATTTCCTTCTGACCAAAAAAAAAAGAGAGTAATTGCTGGCTTGTGCTTCATCGAGCTACACGATCACCTTTAAAACTTTTTGTTGGCAATTGAAAATTTTAGAAACGACTTTGCTCCTTAATTAATAGCTCTTTGGTTTGGTTTTGTAAGGTATCCCTAGGTGATGATGGAAAGAGGGTAAAAAGAACAGTGGATCATAAACTATGTAAGGATTGAATTCTTATCATTATTAACTTGGAATTAGCGGCACATGATACTCAATCTTAAAAAGTCTTGTTATTGCTTAATAGCGGCCGGCCCCGGTGCCAGTACAAGCCCAGGCACACCAAACTTGCGAGTGCCCCACCAAACTTTGCGAGTGCCCGATCAAACCTAGTCAAGCGCTTGGGAGATGCCATAAACCTTTCGAATGCTCAATTTTACCCGCACCTTCGAAAAAATCATTAAATTTGACTTCGGGTTGACCAACAGATGGTAACAAAAGGTTGATTGGAGAGGAATAAGGCCCGAAACACATTTTAAACGAGAAAAGTGTCAAAAAAGTTAGAATTCATTGCATTGATACCAAACTTTTCAATTGAATCAATTTATTCTAAACATGTTTGCATTGGTATCAATTCATTTTATCCAACGAATTTTGACCGGAAATCGCCGGCGTAGATCTTAGCCATTTTACATGGAACGGTGGCACTAATGTGGATATTATTTAATTATATTTTGAAAAATAAAATTTCATTTTAAAAAAGTAATTTTTTCTTGCTTTTCGTTCTTTCACTTTGACTGGTGAGGGTCGTTGGCAACCCTTGTCATCTGCTAGCGAGAGCCACTTTGCTCGCGGCCACAAATGCCCTAGGCGAGGGTCTTTGAGGCTGCAATTGCCTTGCCTAGGGCCAACATGACCTCGCTTCGTGGCCCTCATCGGCTAAAGTAAAAGAAAAAAAGAAATAAAAATATTTTTTAATTACTAAAAAATATCCATGTCAGTGTTGGCTTGCCACGTAGGACTTTACTGTCTACATGAGTGATTTCCAACTAAAACTATTCGAGTGGGCTAAATTAGTACCAATACAAAAGGTTTTGGATTGAATTGGTCAAATTCAGTCCTAAACCTTGGGTGCTCTAGATCGGGATTTGGGTGTTCTTCTATCCCGATCTACAGATAATCTAGGACTTACAAGGCGTTTTCTGTAGAGAATCACTGATGATAATGTGAGATTCAGTGATCGATCGCAATTTGAGCATTGATGCTATGAGGTCTTTGTAGAATGAGTTAGCCTTTGCAAACAGTAGTAAGTTAATTCACTTTTTAGATTTACTTATTTTACTTGCTTTGTGGAATTTGAATATTTGTTCCAAAGTTATATACTCCTTTTTCATATGAAATGAAGATTTTCTTTTGAAAAAGAAAAATTGGTCAAATTGAAATTTTAAGATTAAATTGGCATCGACACAATAGGTTTACTTTTTTTTATTATTACTTTTCCCCGTTGTGAACCTAAAATAATGGATTCTCCTCTCCTCAAATTTTTGACCTTGAGATTTTTTTTTTTTTTTTAGTCGGATTTGACCTTGAGATTGGTCACCCATTTTTGCAGTGTTAGGAAGTCGGCGATTTCAACAGTTTCGATTGCCCATCCTGAAAATAGGACGCAACGAACATCTGGTTAAACGGACAGATAAGGAAGAAATTGCCGGTCAAACTTTGATCAAACCTTCCCATTCCCTGGAAAAGATACCAAAGCCCAAGACCGTACCGAGAGATCTCGTGATCGAATGAAAACTTTTCGAGACTCCTAAGTTTTGGTAAATGATCATTTTTGAAGTGATAAGTGACCTAACGCCCCGGTTCATGGATCCAAGCCTTAGGCTTCGTCATTGATTGAAATTTTCAAGTCGGTGACTTCACCTAGCGATATAGGCTCGTTTGAACGGTACGGACACAAGCGCTCCGACGACACAAAAGTCATGCGGATCGGGCATCCATGGAAGGAGATTTGAACGCGGCAAGCGCGGAGCTTGCCTATAAGTACCCCCTAACCCTTTCATTTCGGTGGATGTGAGTCTCTCATTTGCCCTTTAGCTCTTGAAATTTCTTTCTAATTGAGTTTAGTTCTCACATTCCCTTAATTTTCGGCATAATCTAACACATTTACTATATGATTAGTCTTTTTTTTTATCATATTTATTGCCTGTTATACACATATTTTAACTGTGTGTGATGCTTTTTTTTTTTTTAATTGGTGAATGGTGGGACCCTAGATCCCATGTAGGATTCGACCGTGGAACCAGGAATCGACTGGCTCTAGATCCCCAAAATGGGAACTGGACCACACCAGCTGATCCGGTCCAGTTTTCATATAGAACCAGACCCGATGCTCCCCCTAAGAAATACACTATCAATGGCGGCGTTGCATAACCAATCGATCATCATTACGTGCATGCTATGGAGCTCATCTTACTTGATGCTATTACCGTGCGCATCTCACTCTAGATTGCTCGGCCAAGCCACTGGTCATTGTCACGTGGTGTATCGTCGCATGAAAATACTCGCTCAACAAATAGAGCCTAAAAGTATGCTCTCAAATATGGGCCGCGGAATTATTGCGGGCTATGCAAGCAGCTGGTCCCATAAATAAATAATCACTTGAATTAATAAGGTGCAGCCCGCTTTGACTTTTTGATTATTTTAGTCTCGTACGGTGTCATACAAACCGACATTATGACTAGTGCAAAAATAAATTATGACAACCCTCACAATCTTCTCTACCTACTTTGGAAAAACATGTCTCTTAATTTCATTTATTACAATCTTTTCCAAGTGTGGTCCATCGCGATGAGGTTCGAATGGGTCAATGCTGCAATCGACACCGACTTTTCCACCCATCCTTAATTATCAATCACAAGCTTTATACTACTTCAAATACTTAGCACGCAGGCTTTCCCTGTGTAGGTATCTTGCGAACAGCTGTGACTACTTCATTTCAAATGTGTCACTGAGTCTTATCACCTTTGCATTTTGTGCTATCTGGCACATTTTGACTGAAAATTGCTGACATAATCGTCAGTCATCTTAAGTGGTTGTGATTAACGATGACAGGATAATTTTAATGAAATTTCGAGTACTTTGATTATTTATATTTATTTATTTATTTTCCTTTTTGGAGGAAGAAGGAATGGAAGGGAAAAAAAGAGAAAGAAAAGAAAAATGGAAAAATAAATAAAAAATTAAAATAAAAATTGGAAAGACATTAAAATAAAAATAAAAATTAACCATGTTAGGGCTGGCTGCACCACGTTAGAACAGTTGGCGTCTATGTCGGGGATTTCTAGCAAAATTTGACTGGATGGACTGAAATTGACATAATAGAAAATATTTAGGAACTCAATTGGCAAAAAAAAAGTTTTAGAACTAAATTGGCACAATTGTAATAAGTTTAAGACTTTTTTATAACGTTCCTAATTTGACTAAGGTTCATATATTATTCCGCCCTTGAGATTAATAGTGTATTTCACAATTTGGAGTTTATTTCATTTCGTAAAAAAAAATGATGCTGTATAGATATTTTGAAAAAAAAATGAAATTGGCACAATTGTAATAAGTTTATGACTTTTTTTAAAAAAATGTTCCTAATTTGATTAAGTTCAGTATTATTATTCCATGCATGAGATAATAATGTATTTCAAATTTGGAGTTTATTTCATTTCGTGAAAAATGGAATTGTATAGATCTTCATGCTTATCTTAGTGGCTATTAGAAAAAAAAAATGAGATCGCACAATTTAATAAGTTTAGGCTTTTTTTATTTAATGTTCATTAATTGATTAAGTTCAATATTAGTTTTGCCATGAGATTAATAGTTGTTTTTTCACAATTAGGAGTTTTATTTTCATTCGAAAAAAAATGAACATGGTATATAGAAATCATTCATATGCCTTAATCTTAGTAGGCTATCAAATAAAAAGAAATAAAAACAGAAAAAATTTGAAAAAAGAATAATGCTTTGGCAAATTGAGGACTATTATAAGAGAATCAAAGGAAATCAATAGAGAGAAACACCACAGCGCGCTCCAAAAGGAAGAGGAAAAGAAAGAAATATCAAACAAGCAGGTATCTTAAAAATTAGCTCTAAAAGTGGGCAGATGGAAGCAGATTTATTAGGGACATAGTGGACCATGAAAAAAATATGATTTAGTCAAAGAGAATCACAGCATGTTTCCTATCCCATTGAGAAGAGAGGTGTGGGGGGTTCAGAAAATTCCACAAATCGGGGGAGTGCCGCTCAGGATGCTGAGGAAAGAGATGAATGAAGTTGCAAGACTTTTTCACCACAGCAAATGAAGTTACAGCAGAAGTGACGAGAGAACTGGTAGAGATATAAATAGGTATAGTGAAAACCCAGAAAAAAAAAAAATTAGTCTAGAAAATTACCAGATTAGGCATATATTGAGGAGTGCCTACCTAGCAGAAAGAAACTTAGAGCAGCCAGGCTGTCGAGGGTAGGGCGCACCCAAAAATACTCGAGAAGGATTGGACAGAAAAAATCGTTTCGGAAAAGGAAGATATCCTACCACCAAGGGTATACAAAGACAGGAGGAGCGAACAAAAAAATTGTATTTTCATAGCCTAACAACAAAAGATATTTTGTGTTAAAACATAAAATGGTTGTCGATAATATTTTGTGTCAATGACGGGAAAGCTAATTATTTCAAGGCAATATAAGATAGATCATTTTTTCCAACAAATATGTTTTTGCAAAATTATGTCTATTTTTTAGAACCAAGAATAGAGAGGAAAGAGGAGACCATTAGGAGAACCCAGAAAACTGTTCTTCATAAATATATGTGAAATTTTTTTACAAAAAATAATGGAAGAAAAAGAAAAAAAAAAAAAAAAAAAAAAAATAAAAACGGAAAAAAAACGAAAAGAAAGACAAAAATAGAAGAACAAAATAAAACCCATCTTAGGAAAATGCTTTGCGAAGGTTTCGTGATATAGAAAGCAAATAAAAAAACAACATAAAAAGCGCGTAGTTTCGTTGAACAAAGCAAAGTACATGGAGAAAAAAATAAAATGCAAATTTATTGTGTATCTTTACGCAGTTGTCAAATTTTAAAA
>JAGVVM010017964.1:0-12995 GCA_019149425.1 Psidium friedrichsthalianum
TTTTTTATTTCTTATTTCTTACTTGCTCCAAATCTAATCCCTAGCCGCTAATCTATTCTCGAGAATAGAAAAATGAACGGACGTACACAAATAGATTCCCGTTATTTTTTTATGAGAAATAAAAGAATAGAATAGAGAAATATAAACGTACCAAACATACCTTAAGGACTTGAGCAGCCGAAAGCCGAGGCATCAAGCGCTGGGTTCTAGAGCTAAGAAGTTTTTTTTTTAAATCGAAACTAAGAAGCGATTAGACATGTGGGAATTGAGTAGTGCTCCTAATCATTTATTTATTTAATTAATTGATTAGCATTAAAATGGGAAATAAGTATGTTTTATCTCCCCATGGAGATCTGGTCGGGCTCACTCTTTTGTCATGGCGCACATATATACGTACAGCATAATAAATGAATCGATTCATCACCTCGCTGATGGTTTCTCTTGTAAGAAAATCAAGAGAGAAGACAGAAAAATCGAATAAATTGTAGGCATGTAATCATCTTTCTAGAGATAATTATAGTCCGCAAGATATAGGGAAGCCTACTAACTTTTGTCTCTATAAACGCTTCATTTTTTTTTTTATTAACTTTCCGACGCGAGACTTGTTCCAAATACTTTTGACAATTACAGACTTAATTAAATTTTCATTATTTGCCAAAGAAAACATGATCAATCTTCTGTGATGAATAAACTACCCAAAAGCCAAAAAAATGGGACCCTGCTGGCAAAATAGGAATTGGGAGCGGAGACGCTAGTATCAAAATGAGTCATGCCACAAGGGAGAATCCTTGTGAAGTTCGAAATGAGGCCACTTGCATTTGGTTTAGACTAATTGAGGAAAATTACGCAGCAAAGGCCGTGAGTTTCTCCTATTTAAGAATAACGTGCATTTTCTTCTCCTTCTTAGCAACACGATGATCACCTTAAAACTATCTTTAAGATCACTTAAAATGGAAAAAATTGTCCAGAGACAGCGATGCCATATTTTTTTTAATTGAAAACTCATCATTTAATTGATAGATCTATATGGTAGGAAAAATCTACGAATTCATCTATACTTTAACATGCGTCGCATGAATGTACTAATTTATTGAATTTTCTCCTTTTTATCTTGTCCTTTATTTGTATAAATAATTACATTTTATTTTATGCTCATAACAGTTTTCTGTATTTGATATATTAGAATTCTCCTTGAGTGTTAATGAGGTTTTTTCTGAATTATAATCCATGTTGAAGATGCTAATCAATTTGAAATCATTATACTGGGTCAGAAAGATTATTCTTATTACATGGCGCAATAAAATAGCAAAGTGTAGCTAATTGTCATGCATATTTCTAATGGTGTTAAGTAAGCATTTACATTAGGCATAACCTAAGCAGCACTAGCACCAACACGTGACATGACACGCCGATATGTCATTTCTAAAAACATAGAGAATTCTGACACTTTAGGACAAATTCATATTTTTGTATTACATGGTTATATAAAAATATATTGATTTTTTTCTTTTCTTTTTTCTTATGTTAGGGATTCATGATTAGATTTTTATTTGGGCTAATGGGATATTAATTTTGGGATGGTTGGATATATGACTTAAGTATATATATATTTTGATAAATCCATTTTGACCCCTAATTTTTTTGAAAATGCTAAGATTAACACTGTGCATGTCGAAATTGCGTGTCAGGATGCTGGACTTGTGTGTCACTAGCATGTCTGGAACGCTAATCATGTGTGAATTGCATGTCAGAGAGTATCGCAAAATGTCGGACATGACATGGAAGCCTACAGAGAGTGTCAGTGCTTTCTAGGGCATAACCCAACATTATTTCTATAAAAAAAAAAGTAGTTCAAATAAACTAAAAAAGGTTCAAATGATTTTTTTATAGAAAGAAACAAAAATGAATGCAACAAAATGGTCTTCTAGGACACGTATGACAACACTTATGGAGTAGAATTTTTGCTCTTTTTGAGCAAAAATTCATTGGTTCGCAATTTTATTTTCTACTTCTGGAACATTATTTTAGATCCACTTGAAAAGTAAAAAAAAAAATACTTCTCACTTGAAAAAGTTAAAAAAAATTACTTCTCTTCTGAAGTAGAAAAATCACTTTTGGCTAGAAATTGATTTTGGAGTGTAAGTGTTGTCATGCGCTACTGTCCGAATAACGCAAGCTGAGTTTAGTAAGGGAAAAAAGCATCAGGAGCTCTCTTTTTATTGTTTTCTATTATTATTATTATTATTATTATTATGCGCTCCTTATTAATTATGTTAATTTAAACTATCGAATTGGCTACAAGCAAAAGTACAGCGTGTGCTCTCTCTTGAGTCATATTTAGCTTGCCTGAAAGTTTCTTCTTAAATGGTTGCAACGGTTTCGAGTCCGGAATGAATCAGAAACATGTATCGGACTAATACTAATCTTCTGCTCGAGCAATGTTGATCGCTAGCATCCGTTCCAAATTATTGTGCATCGATGAACATCGGCGTAACGAGAATGTCCCGTTCTCGACGGCGATGACCTTTTCCCGATACTACTTGACTTGTGATTATCGTGGACTTCAGCCAGCAAGTTCATCTCCCTCAAATTCTTCTGTTCCAGTTTAATTTATAATCTGCATTTTAGTTCGCGTGAGTTCTTGTGTTGCTGGTGAATTTGTTCCTGGCAGGTGGATATTAGTATCTCTAGGTTATCCTTCGTTTGGCTCCAATAGTCTTCTGTGTAAACTATAAGCAGAAATCTCATTTGACTCGGCCAATTAAAAAAAAAAAAAACCAAACCTATTGCAATAGGCTCCATCGCGTTTCAATGTGATCAGAGAGTGCAGCCAATGGATAACAATGGTTATTAATATTTTTTTGAATCAAAGCAAGATGGAGACACTAAGATCAACCCTAGAAACTGGTCAGAGGACATGAAATATATCAAGTGATTAACCAGTAACCACCACCAACACACTCAGCACATTTTATTTATTCCTAGTATTCTTGTGCTATTACAATTTTTCGGTTGTAATTGAGATGATACTATAACAACACACCGCACGCTTATTTCCATGCCCTTGGTAGCTTCCTGAACCGGACCCAGCTCGAGACCCTGCATAGGAACCAGCATATGAGCCAGCTTCGGATCCCGCACCGGATCCTGATCCCGATCCAGCCTGGGAACCCGCATGAGACCCAGCATATGAACCGGCTTCAGATCCAGCGCCAGACGATCCGGACCCAGAGCCTGACCCTGAACCTGATGCAGACCCCGACCCTGATCCGGAAACTAGACCCTGGATCCAGAACGGAACCTGACCAGCGCCTGCTCCCGAGCCACTTCCACCGCCCCCTAGCCCAATGCCTATCCGACGCCAGCACCAACACCAACCCCAAGTCTCCAAGCCCAAGGTCCAGGCCGAGGTCCTTCCTCGCCACCCTACTTTCGGACAACATGAAAAGAGTGGAAACAAGCAACACCCCGAGCGGTAAACCCTTGAAAACCAGCCATTGCAAAGACCCAAATGAGACAATTTCCCTAGGAATACCAATGGGACTCAAATGCACTGTTCTACTATGTTTTTTGTACCAATTTCTCAAGTTATGTTGTGAGAGGTCGCTGCTATTTATAGCAACAAAAAGAGAAGTTGGGATGCTATGAATGGTGGAGCACTTAAAAGTGAGGGTACGCGTGTAGAGAGTTGCAATGAAGAAAGTGGAGAGAGCATGCGGATTGCTTCATCATTTTATTTTCTCTTTTGATGTGTGTGGTGATGGTAATTTGGAGTTTTGGCTGGCCAAATTCTGTGGCCAAGAAGGCCTTGCGTTTGATGGAGATATGCCAGTCATATAATAAATGGTCATAAGATTTGGAGTTGGATGGTGTGTACAACCGATCCATTGCTCCCACAAAGCATAGTGGAAGTAGGATACATAAGCTCGCAATAAGTTTGTGCAAGGAATGATAAATACATAATGCATTGACAAGATGGATTGGAGATGCATTAAAATGTATTAAATACTTTGGTATGTCAACGCTTAGAATAAGAGATGATGATAAGTTAACTGCAGAATTGCCTCTTAAATCTAGGAGGACCTTATTTTCCCAAGCTTCTTATTGTTTGTTCAGAAATTTGTCAGTTAGTCATAAACTTATTATACGGATGCCAATTTAGTCATTGACATTTCAATTTTGCCATACGAAATTCCAACGTGGTTATTTTTGTTAGTTTTTACCATAATTGTGGATGCGGCGGTCCAGTTATCGTCGACCTTTCAACTTGGCATCAAGTCAGCAATCTTCAGTGAAAATTGGTTAAAAGGACTATGTTGTTATTTGCACAAAGGTTTATGACAAAATTGATGAAATGAAAAGTTTAAACTTGAACGGTATCTATACATTAGGTTTAGGACCAGTTGGATACTTTTCCCATAGCTAGCTTGTTGAACCAAATGTTTCTTGGCATAACTTAAAGCTTTTTTAAAATTCTATATCTACAAACGATTTCTCCAAGTCAGAAACATGATTCTTCTCCCACAAGGAGCTCGGGGACCCAGGTGGATTGGCATCGTTCTACATCCAAATTTAGATTATGAAAATGGAAGGAAATTATCAACAAAATATCAAACATATTTCACTTATGCCAAAGTCCTACACCTTCTAGTTGAATCAATCAAGTCCAAATATTTTTACGTTTAGCTAATGAGTCTATCTAATCAATTTTAACTGAAAATCACTAATGTGGACACTGATCGTCCTACGTGGTAAATTTTTTTATATTATATTTTTTGAACTTTTATTATTTTTTTCTTTTTCTTTCCTTATGTACTTTTTTACTATGGTGGACAAGGGCCACTAGGCCTCACTCGGCCTCCCCCAATCTGGGCAAGGCCAATCTTGACAAATCTAGGCAAGGCGGCCTCGCCCATGGCTGCAATAGTCTAGGGCCTCACTCGGGATCACATTGGCCTTGCCCAAATTTGAACAAGGTTGACGACCCTCTCTAGCCACAATAAATAAAAAAAAAAAAGAAAGAAAAGAAGCAAGAGAGAAGATAAGGAAAATGAAAAAGAAAAGAAAAGAAATAAAATAAAAAATAAAAATAATTAAAGCATTATAAATTTATTTATACCAGTACTGGTCACGCCATGTAGGATGCCCGATAACTACATGATGATTCTCGACCAAAATTGGTTAGATGGACTCAATTGACATAATTAAAATATTTACCACTAAATTGGCAAAATGTCAATAGATTTATAATTAATACCATGGATTAGACATGGCCACGGGCCGGTTCCGGCCCGGGACCGGACCGGAACCGGCCGGCCGTAAAAACCGCCGAACCGGCCCGTACGGCCGGTTCGGCGGTTCGGAACGGAACCGCCGGTTCCGAACCGCCTCGGAACCGGCGGTTCCGAACCGCCGGGCAAACGGCTATTTAGCCGTTGGGGGAGGGGGGGGGGCAACGGCCCTTTTTTTTTTGTTTTTTGTTTTTTTTTAAAAAAAAATTAAATTAATATCAAAAATTTTCTTATAAATACCCCCTCCCCCCTTCATTTTATTCACAACTTCTCTCAATTTTCTTCTCTCAAATTCTCAAATTCTCAATCTCAAATTCTCTCAAGTCGCGATACTCGATCCACTTCATTTCTCTCGAAATTCTTCATTTCTTTGTTGTTGGAAATTCTCGAAAAATGGCAAGTGGAAGCCGTGGCGGGAGGGGTAAGAGCCCAATGGCGCCGATGGGATCGTCCATTATCCTCAATCTCATAATCCTCAAGATTATGCATATTATGGCTTCGACGACGACGAAATGAAATCGACAATATTCCAAATGTCGAGGAGCCCGTTCCAACACAAGATAGCATGAATCTCCCACCGAAGAAGCGTCAATAACGATGGAACGAAGGGGTCATCCGTTTCTTCGATAGGGAGCACTTCACGAAGACGCGCGTTGAAGAACACAGATATCAACTTACTTGCAAACATTGTGGAAAAAATTACAAATTCGTAAGTGGTCAAGGCTATGGAACATTTCAACGGCATTTGAGGTCAAAACCATCCAACGCTAGCTGGGATCGACACTCGTCAACAACAAATTTCCGGGTACGCCAAAACTAACGCTCCTCCTTTATTCCTTATAGCGAAAATGTTTATAAAGAAGAATTAGCTAGATTTACGGCCGTAGAACATTAGCATTTAATTTTGGTGAGAAATTTGGTTTATAATTTTATACAAACTGCATGCACTCCACAAGCAAAACCCGTTTCTAGAAATACCCTTAACGCCAAATTTTTAATTTGTATAAAAAGGAAAGAAGAATTAAAAATTTTTTATGAATTATAATGGACGTGTGCATATAGGTAGTGATATTTGGACCGATCCTTGGCAAATTCATTCTTATATGGGTATACGTGTCATTGGATAGATGACGATTGGAATATTCAAAAAAGAATTATTGCATTTCGAGTTTTGAGGATAGACATACGGCAATTAATATTAATTGCCGTATGTCTAGCCTCAAAAAACTCGAAATGCAATAATTCTTTTTTGAATATTCCAATCGTCACTATCCAATGACACGTAATACCCATATAAGAATGAATTTGCCAAGGATCGGTCCAATATCACTACCTATATGCACACGTCCATTATAATTCATAAAAAAATATTTTAATTCTCTTTTCCTTTTTATACAAATTAAAAATTTGGCGTTTAAGGGTATTTCTAGAAACGGGTTTTGCTTGTGGAGTGCATGCAGTTTGTATAAAATTATTAAAACCAAATTTCTCACCAAAATTAAATGCTAAATGTTCTACGGCCGTAAATCTAGCTAATTCTTCTTATAAACATTTTCGCTATAACGGAATAAAGGAGGAGCGTTAGTTTTTGGCGTACCGGAAATTTGTTGTTGACGAGTGTCGATCCCAGCTAGCGTGGATGTTTTGACCTCAAATGCCGTTGAAAGTTCCATAGCCTGACCACTTACGAATTGTAATTTTTTCACAATGTTTGCAAGTAAGTTGATATCTGTTTTCTTCAACGCGCGTCTTCGTGAAGTGCTCCCATATCGAAGAAACGGATGACCCCCTCGTTCCATCGTTATTGACGCTTCTTCGGTGGGAGGATTCATGCTATCTTGTGTTGGAACGGGCTCCTCGACATTTGGAATATTGTCGATTTCAATTTCGTCGTCGTCGAAGCCATAATATGCATAATCTTGAGGATTATGAGATTGAGGATAATTGGACGATCCCATCGGCGCCATTGGGCTCTTACCCCTCCCGCCACGGCTTCACTTGCCATTTTTCGAGATTTCCAACAACAAAGAAATGAAGAATTTCGAGAGAAATGAAAGTGGATCGAGTATCGCGACTTGAGAGAATTTGAGATTGAGAATTTGAGAATTTGAGAGAAGAAAATTGAGAGAAGTTGTGAATAAAATGAAGGGGGAGGGGGTATTTATAAGAAATTTTTGATATTAAATTAATTTTTTTTTAAAAAAAACAAAAAAAACAAAAAAAAAAAGGGCCGTTGCCCCCCCCCTCCCCCCAACGGCTAAATAGCCGTTTGCCCGGCGGTTCGGAACCGCCGGTTTCCGAGGCGGTTCGGAACCGCGGTTCCGGTCCGAACCGCCGAACCGGCCGTTACGGGCCGGTTCGGCGGTTTTTACGGGCCGGTTCCGGTCCGGTCCCGCGGCCGGAACCGGCCCGTGTCCATGTCTAATCCATGGTATTAATTATAAATCTATTGACATTTTGCCAATTTAGTGGTAAATATTTTAATTATGTCAATTGAGTCCATCTAACCAATTTTGGTCGAGAATCATCATGTAGTTATCGGGCATCCTACATGGCGTGACCAGTACTGGTATAAATAAATTTATAATGCTTTAATTATTTTTTATTTTTATTTTATTTCTTTTCTTTTCTTTTTCATTTCCTTATCTTCTCTCTTGCTTCTTTTCTTTCTTATTTTTTTTTATTTATTGTGGCTAGAGAGGGTCGTCAACCTTGTTCAAATTTGGGCAGGCCAATGTGATCCCGAGTGAGGCCCTAGACTATTGCAGCCATGGGCGAGGCCGCCTTGCCTAGATTTGTCAAGATTGGCCTTGCCCAGATTTGGGGGAGGCCGAGTGAGGGCCTAGTGGCCCTTGTCCACCATAGTAAAAAAGTACATAAGGAAAAGAAAAGAAAAAAATAATAAAAAGTTCAAAAAATATAATATAAAAAAATTTACCACGTAGGACGATCAGTGTCCACATTAGTGATTTTCAGTTAAATTGATTAGATAGACTCATTAGCTAAACGTAAAAATATTTGGACTTGATTGATTCAACTAGAAGGTGTAGGACTTTGGCATAAGTGAAATATGTTTGATATTTTGTTGATAATTTCCTTCCATTTTCATAATCTAAATTTGGATGTAGAACGATGCCAATCCACCTGGGTCCCCGAGCTCCTTGTGGGAGAAGAATCATGTTTCTGACTGGAGAAATCGTGTAGATATAGAATTTTAAAAAAGCTTTAAGTTATGCCAAGAAACATTTGGTTCAACAAGCTAGCTATGGGAAAAGTATCCAACTGGTCCTAAAACCTAATGTATAGATACCGATTCAAGTTTAAACTTTTCAATTTCATCAATTTTGTCATAAACCTTTGTGCAAATAACAACATAGTCCTTTTAACCAATTTTCACTGAAGATGCTGACTTGATGCCAAGTTGAAAGGTCGACGATAACTGGACCGCCGCATCCACAATTTATGGTAAAAACTAACAAAAATAACCACGTTGGAATTTCGTATGGGCAAAATTGAAATTGTCAATGACTAAATGGCATCCGTATAATAAGTTTATGACTAACTGGACAAATTTCTGAACAAACAATAAGAAGCTTGGGAAAATAAGGTCCTCCTAGATTTAAGAGGCAATTCTGCAGTTAACTCTATCATCATCTCTTATTCTAAGCGTTGACATACCAAAAGTATTTAATACATTTTAATGCATCTCCAATCCATCTTGTCAATGCATTATGTATTTATCAATCCTGCACAAACTTATTGCGAGCTTATGTATCATACTTCCACTATGCTTGTGGGAGCAAATGGATCGGTTGTACACACCATCCAACTCCAAATCTTATGACCATTTATTATATGACTGGCATATCTCCATCAAACGCAAGGCCTTCTTGGCCACAGAATTTGGCCAGCCAAAACTCCAAATTACCATCACCACCCACACATCAAAGAGAAAATAAAATGATGAAGCAATCCGCATGCTCTCTCCACTTTCTTCATTGCAACTCTCTACACGCGTACCCTCACTTTTAAGTGCTCCACCATTCATAGCATCCAACTTCTCTTTTTGTTGCTATAAATAGCAGCGACCTCTCACAACATAACTTGAGAAATGGTACAAAAAACATAGTAGAACAGTGCATTTGAGTCCCATTGGGATTCCTAGGGAAATTGTCTCATTTGGGTCTTTGCAATGGCTGGTTTCAAGGGTTTACCGCTCGGGGTGTTGCTTGTTTCCACTCTTTTCATGTTGTCCGAAAGTAGGGTGGCGAGGAAGGACCTCGGCCTGGACCTTGGGGCTTGGAGACTGGGGGTTGGTGTTGGTGCTGGCGTCGGGATAGGCATTGGGCTAGGGGCGGTGGAAGTGGCTCGGGAGCAGGCGCTGGGTCAGGTTCCGGTTCTGGATCCGGGTCTAGTTCCGGATCAGGGTCGGGGTCTGCATCAGGTTCAGGGTCAGGCTCTGGGTCCGGATCGTCTGGCGCTGGATCTGAAGCCGGTTCATATGCTGGGTCTCATGCGGGTTCCCAGGCTGGATCGGGATCAGGATCCGGTGCGGGATCCGAAGCTGGCTCATATGCTGGTTCCTATGCAGGGTCTCGAGCTGGGTCCGGTTCAGGAAGCTACCAAGGGCATGGAAATAAGCGTGCGGTGTGTTGTATAGTATCATCTCAATTACAAACGAAAATTGTAATAGCACAAGAATAACTAGAATAAATAATTATGTGCTGAGTGTGTTGGTGGTGGTTACTGGTTAATCACTTGATATATTTCATGTCCTCTGAACCAGTTTCTAGGGTTGATCTTAGGTCTCCATCTTGCTTTGATTCAAAAAAATATTAATAACCATTGTTATCCATTGCTGCACTCTCTGATCACATTGAAACGCGATTGGAGCCTATTGCAATAGTTTGGTTTTTTTTTTTTTTAATGGCCGAGTCAAATGAGATTTCTGCTTATAGTTTACACAGAAGACTAATTGGAGCCAAACGAAGGATAACCTAGAGATACTAATATCCACCTGCCAGGAACAAATTCACCAGCAACACAAGAACTCACGCGAACTAAAATGCAGATATAAATTAAACTGGAACAGAAAGAATTTGAGGGAGATGAACTTGCTGGCTGAAGTCCACGATATCACAAGTCAAGTAGTATCGGGAAAAAGGTCATCGCCGTCGAGAACGGGACATTCTCGTTACGCCGATGTTCATCGATGCACACATAAACGGATGCTAGCGATCAACATTGCTCGAGCAGAAGATTAGTATTAGTCCGATACATGTTTCTGATTCATTCCGGACTCGAAACCGTTGCAACCATTTAAGAAGAAACTTCAGGCAAGCTAAATATGACTCAAGAGAGAGCACACGCTGTACTTTTGCTTGTAGCCAATTCGATATGTTTAAATTAACATAATTAATAAGGAGCGCATAATAATAATAATAATAATAATAATAGAAAACAAAAAAAAAGAGAGCTCCTGATGCTTTTTTCCCTACTAAACTCAGCTTGCGTTATTCGGACAGTAGCGCATGACAACACTTACACTCCAAAAATCAATTTCTAGCCAAAAGTGATTTTTCTACTTCAGAAGAGAAGTAATTTTTTTTTAACTTTTTCAAGTGAGAAGTAATTTTTTTTTTACTTTTTCAAGTGGATCTAAAAATAATGTTCCAGAAGTAGAAAAATAAAATTGCGAACCAAATGAATTTTTGCTCAAAAAGAGCAAAAATTCTACTCCATAAGTGTTGTCATACGTGTCCTAGAAGACCATTTTGTTGCATTCATTTTTGTTTCTTTCTATAAAAAAATCATTTGAACCTTTTTTAGTTTATTTGAACTACTTTTTTTTTTATAGAAATAATGTTGGGTTATGCCCTAGAAAGCACTGACACTCTCTGTAGGCTTCCATGTCATGTCCGACATTTTGCGATACTCTCTGACATGCAATTCACACATGATTAGCGTTCCAGACATGCTAGTGACACACAAGTCCAGCATCCTGACACGCAATTTCGACATGCACAGTGTTAATCTTAGCATTTTCAAAAAAATTAGGGGTCAAAATGTAGATTTCAAAAAAAATATATATATACTTAAGTCATATATCCAACCATCCAAAATTAATATACCCAATTAGCCCAAATAAAAATCTAATCATGAATCCCTAACATAAGAAAAAAGAAAAGAAAAAAATCAATATATTTTTATATAACCATGTATATACAAAAATATGAATTTGTCCTAAAGTGTCAGAATTCTCTATGTTTTTAGAAATGACATATCGGCGTGTATGTCACGTGTTGGTGCTAGTGCTGCTTAGGTTATGCCTAATGTAAATGCTTACTTAACACCATTAGAAATATGCATGACAATTAGCTACACTTTGCTATTTTATTGCGCCATGTAATAAGAATAATCTTTCTGACCCAGTATAATGATTTCAAATTGATTAGCATCTTCAACATGGATTATAATTCAGAAAAAACCTCATTAACACTCAAAGGAGAATTCTAATATATCAAATACAGAAAACTGTTATGAGCATAAAATAAAATGTTAATTATTTATACAAATAAAGGACAAGATAAAAAGGAGAAAATTCAATAAATTAGTACATTCATGCGACGCATATTAAAGTATAGATGAATTCGTAGATTTTCCTACCATATAGATCTATCAATTAAATGATGAGTTTTCAATTAAAAAAAATATGGCATCGCTGTCTCTGGGACAATTTTTTCCATTTTAAGTGATCTTAAAGATAGTTTTAAGGTGATCAATCGTGTTGCTAAGAAGGAGAAGAAAATGCACGTTATTCTTAAATAGGAGAAACTCACGGCCTTTGCTGCGTATTTTCCCTCAATTAGTCTAAACCAAATGCAAGTGGCCTCATTTCGAACTTCAACAAGGATTCTCCCTGTGGCATGACTCATTTTGATACTAGCGTCTCCGCTCCCAATTCCTATTTTGCCAGCAGGGTCCCATTTTTTTGGCTTTTGGGTAGTTTATTCATCCAGAAGATTGATCATGTTTTCTTTGGCAAATAATGAAAATTTAATTAAGTCTGTAATGTCAAAAGTATTTGGAACAAGTCTCGCGTCGGAAAGTTAATAAAAAAAAAAATGAAGCGTTTATAGAGACAAAAGTTAGTAGGCTTCCCTATATCTTGCGGACTATAATTATCTCTAGAAAGATGATTACATGCCTACAATTTATTCGATTTTTCTGTCTTCTCTCTTGAATTTTCTTACAAGAGAAAACCATCAAGCGAGGTGAATGAATCGATTCAATTATTATGCTGTACGTATATATGTGCGCCATGACAAAAAGAGTGAGCCCGACCAGATCTCCATGGGGAGATAAAAACATACTTATTTCCCATTTTAATGCTAATCAATTAATTAAATAAATAAATGAATTAGGAGCACTACTCAATTCCCACATGTCTAATCGCTTCTTAGTTTCGATTTAAAAAAAAAACTTCTTAGCTCTAGAACCCAGCGCTTGATGCCTCGGCTTCGGCTGCTCAAGTCACTTAAGGTATGTTTGGTAACGTTTATATTTCTCTATTCTATTCTTTTATTTCTCATAAAAAAAATAACGGGAATCTATTTGTGTACGTCCGTTCATTTTTCTATTCTCGAGAATAGATTAGCGGCTAGGGATTAGATTTGGAGCAGAAGTAAGAATAGAAATAAAAAA
>JAGVVM010017966.1:0-20768 GCA_019149425.1 Psidium friedrichsthalianum
GGGGAGCTTTATATTGCTCATCGATGACTCCGAAGTTCCTAATCAAATTTTGAAGAGCAACTTACTTAGCTTCAACACTTTTACTAGCTTCCACTATAGGATCACTGAGATAAGGTGACCTAGTGGGGATAGAGATAGACGCTTCCACCTCCAGGTTCTCTTGATAAATTGTACTGAGGAAGTGAAACCCTGAGGGATATCATGGAGCACTTGTCAAAGCTTGGGAAGTAAAAAGAATTTCATTTCATAGAGATCATTTAACAGAGATTCGAGTGACCTGAGAGAGAGGGAGCATTTGCAATAGCAAAGAATCCTCCAATGAAGGATTATGAAAAGCCAACAGTGTACTTTCGATCTCGTCCCTTCGAGCAGAGGATTGACGAGAGGACATAGCTTGGGATCAACAAACTTAATATTGCAAAACTTCCTCGATTCGCTAGCCTATCCAAGGATGATAGAGAACCGTTGTTGGAGTAGGTGAATACTTCGAGGACCCTGTTTCTCAATGGGGGCATGCCCACGTGAGCTAAGAAAAAATCGAAGTATAAAACCAACGACATAGGACCCTTACGGATGAAATGCTGGGGTTCGGGGGTAGCACCCCCGACATGGGGGTTTCGCTGCCCGATCAACGAGCCGGGGTCTCGCTCCCGGTGAGCAAATGGCTGCCTACTCACTGGTACGTGAGTGGGGGCTAGGGGCAGCGCCCCCCAAAACAACAATCGGATTTATGCTTGTGTTAAATAGGTGTGTTTGTTATCGGATCAAAGGGCTTCGAATAGACTAGAATTTTAGGAACCATTATTTCTAGGTCATATATATTGTACTTGTATGAGAAAATCATTGTAACGAGTGGAAAAAATATAGTAGAATCCCTTGCAGGACATAGCCCTATTTTAGGATAAACCTTGGTAATCTCATGTGTCATCAGTTTTCTATCTTCTGTGTGATTGCATGAAATATTCGATTTTCAAATAAATTCCATCAACCTTTGTAAGGAGTGATTGGTGAACTGGGGCAACATCTTAAATATCAACCAGCTAAGAAGCCGAGTTAGTCCATCCACGAGTTGGAGAAGTATGTTGGATCTCAATCGGCTCAAAAAAGGTGGGTGACCCTGAGCTTCATCCAGCTGACATGATGGAGGGGGAATCCCGAGCCAAAGGTGCAAGAGAAGCTGAAAGGCGACTCTGCGAGGCTGGATCAAGCAAATCAGCAGGCATGATAATAAGAGAGAGGATTAATCCAAAACGCCAAGAACCAAAACGGATGAATACCCCTATAAAAGGAACATGGTAGTGTTGGAATAACGACGGGCCCTCACACTCGAGCTCGCCGAGAAGAGAAAAACACAATCTGATTTTAGGGGAAAACAAACAACTTCAGCTCTTCTTACGATTCAACCTTACAAACACCAATTTAAAGGAAAACAAAAAACTGAACATCTACCCAAATTAAAAACAATTCGGCGGTTACCAAACACCACCATCATAACCATCAACTTAATTCTACCTATTAAAAACCAAACTTCAATTCTTAAATAAAAACCCCCAACTTAATTAACCCAAATCAATTTTATTTTCAACACCCCCTCTTAAAATTGACGTTTGTTCATGACTCCCAGCAACATCCGCATCTTCTCGAAAACTTCAACCTTGAGGGGCTTCGTAAAAATATCCGCCACTTGATCAACAGACTTGACATATTCCAGCTCAATCTCCTTCTTCGTAATACACTCCCGGATGAAATGATAGCGCGTGTCGATGTGCTTGCTTCGATCGTGGAAAACTGGATTCCTCGCCAGAGCTTGAGCCGATCTATTGTCAACAAAAATTCTGCTGGCTCTATGTTCTGGCAAGCCGATCTCCTTCAGCATTCTCCTTAGCCAAATAGCATGACAAGCGCACGCTGTAACTGCAACATATTCAGCCTCACAAGATGAGAGCGTAACAATTGCCTGTTTCTTCGAACTCCACGAAATCGCGTTAGACCCCATGAAAAACACAAATCCGGTTGTACTTTTCTGATCATCTAAATCTCCGGCAAAATCACTGTCACTATATCCAATAAGCTGAAATTCCTCGGACGACGAATAAAACAATCCATAATCGACAGTACCTTTCAAGTACCTCAAAATCCTCTTTGCTGCCTTCAAATGCGTTACCGTGGGTGCTTCCATATAACGACTAACAATCCCAACGCTAAACAAAATATCCGGTCGAGTGCACGTCAAGTACCTTAGACATCCCACGAGACTTTTGAACAACGTCGGATCTATTTTTCCCCCTCGTCATTCTTGCACAATTTCGTTCCAACCTCTATTGGAGTATCCACTGGTTTGCTATTCAACATATTGAATCTGTCGAGAACATCCTTCACATATGCCTCTTGACCAATAAACATTCCATTATCAGATTGCTTCACTTCCAATCCGAGGTAAAACGACATGAGGCCGATGTCTGTCATCTCGAACTCTCGTGCCATATCCTTCTTGAAATCTTCAAAGAGACTCGGATTATTTCCTGTAAAAATCAGATCGTCCACGTAGAGGCATACAAATAGACTATCTCCGTTTTTATCCATCTTTACATAAAGCGCATACTCATGAGGGCATCTCGCAAAACCTTTCTCCCGAAAATACGTATCAATCCGACTATACCATGCTCGCGGCGCTTGCTTGAGACCGTACAAAGCCCTCTTCAACTTCAAAACTTTTCCTTCTTCCCCTTTCACCACGTAGCCTTTTGGTTGCTCAATAAAAACATCATTATCAAGAACACCGTTAAGAAACGCCGACTTCACGTCTAATTGAAAAATCCTCCAATTCTTTTGTGCTGCAAAAGAAACCAGAAATCTGATGGTTTCCATACGAGCTACCGGGGCAAATACCTCCTCATAGTCTACTCCATGTCGCTGCGCATACCCCTTCGCGACAAGCCTCGCTTTATATTTTTCAACGACACCTTCTGCATTCTTTTTCTCCTTAAAAATCCACTTCACGCCTATGACTTTTGTCCCGCGGGAAGAGAAGCAAGTTCCCACGTGTCATTCCTTTTTATGGCTCGAATTTCCTCATCCATGGCTTGTCTCCACTTTTCCTCCTTGCTTGCTTCTTCAAAACTCAAATGCGTCGTATCAGACAAAAGACAAAACATTGAGACATCATCGATTGCCTCCATGTTCTCGTACAGATCTTGGATAGTTCTCATCCTTCTTGGCCTACCAGTAGAGTTTTCGCCTGACAACGATACACCACGAGGAGGGATCTGCGTCGTCAAAGAAGCTACGGGCTGCAACAACTCCTCGCTTTGAACGTCCTCGTCAAAAAACGAAAAATACTCAACGACGGCATTTTCTTGTGACCCCCAATTCCAAAAACCTTCTTCATCAAATTCCACATCACGACTCACAACAATCTTCCCTTTGATCGGACTATAGAGCTTATATCCCTTCGATTTTCCGTCATAGCCGATGAACACAAACTTTTCGCTGCGATCGTCGAGCTTAGATCTCTCTTGTTCCGGCACATGCTTGTAGGCAATACTCCCGAAAATCCTCAAATGAGAGACATCCGGCTTTTTTCCACTCCACGCTTCAAGTGGGGTTCGATCTTTCAAGCCTTTCGTCGGACATCGATTTATGAGATACACTGCACATGCTACCGCTTCAGCCCAGAACTCCTTAGGCATCTTCTTATTTTTCACAATACTTCGGGCCATGTTGAGGACGGTCCGGTTTTTCCGTTCGGCCACTCCGTTTTGTTGTGGTGATCTTGGAACTGTGAGAAACCGCCTAATCCCTTGCGCTTCACAAAAATTGTTAAAATCACCAGAAATAAACTCTCCCCCTCTATCGGTCCTTAACGACCGAATTACATAACCACTCTCTTTTTCGACCATAGCCTTAAAATTCTTAAAAACATCGAAACACTCAGATTTTTCTTTCAGAAAATAGACCCAAGTTTTTCGACTAAAGTCATCGATAAAAAGTAAAAAATAATTACTTTTACCAAATGACGACGGCTTGATCGGTCCGCAAACATCAGCATGGATTAATTCAAGCAGCTTCGTCGCTCTTGACATTGCTTCCTTCGGAAAACTTTTCCTAGCATGTTTCCCAAGTAGACACGCTTCACAAAGCTGATCCGGATGGTCGATCAAAGGCATCCCGTTCACTATCTTCTTCTCGGACATCATTTTCAAGTCACGAAAATTAAGGTGTCCCATCCTCATATGCCAACACCATGCGGGATTCTTCACGCCTATTTGCAAGCATCTCGGCACCTCTGTTTGAATAAGAAGCGAAAACATCCTGTTCTTCGACATCATCACCTTCGCAATCAAGTTGGCACTCCGATCCCGTAGCCAAAGACTACGATCCTTCATTAGAATCTCATAGCCCTTCTCCATAAGTTGTCCCAAACTCAAAATATTGCTCTTCAATTTAGGGACGTAATACACATCGGAAATAAGCTCGTGAGTACCATCCTTCAACCGAATCAAAATGGTTCCTTTGCCTTCAATCTGAATTTTAGAGGCGTCTCCGAACGTGACACTTCCGGCCGCCTTCTCTTCAAGATCCACAAACTTGATTTGTCGCCACACATGTGGTTACTCGCGCCGTTGTCGAGATACCATTGGCTACCTTCTCCATCAGCCTCTTGGTTGAGCGCCAACAACGTCGGCTCTTCCGCTTCTTTTTCCTCAACTAAATTAGCCTCCACTTTCGCATCATGGACATACCAGCAATCTCGAGCATAATGACCCATCTTATGACAATTGTAGCACTCGATCTGCGATTTGTCGTACCCTCTCTCATATTCATCTCTTCCTCGTCCTCGTTCGCGTCTGCGTCCTTTTTCTCTTCCTCTACCATGACCTCGTTGATTTTCTTGAGGTTTTTCTTCATTGGATTTTTCTCCTTCCTGATTTTTTCCGCGACCTCGACTACGACCATGTGAATAACCACAACCTCGACCACGACCGCGGCCACGATGAAATGAACTCCCCTTTTCACCAACCATGTGTTTGGCCTGAAGAGCTTGCTCAATCGTCTCCTTGTATTTGTTCATCCGCTCCTCGTGCACACGCAGTGATCCGTTTAATTCATCAACGGATATCATCTCCAGATCTTTGGTTTCTTCAATCGCCACCACGACATGGTCGAAGCGATGATCCAAAGACCACAAAATCTTCTCGATCACACGAACATCTTCCACGTCTTCACCATTCCTCTTCATCTGGTTGACGACGGACAAGACCCGCGTGAAATAGTCGGAAATTGACTCCGACGCCTTCTGGTGAATAGCTTCAAATTCTCCCCTCAACATCTGAAGCCGTACCTTCTTCACCTTATCGACTCCTTCGTGAGAATTCTTGAGAATTTCCCACGCCTCCTTCGAAGTTGAAGCACTAGCCACTTTTTCAAACATGACATCGTCTAAACACTGATGGATGATGGATAGAGCATGTTGATCTTTCTTTTTGTTTTTTTCATACACCTGTACGAGGGCCAACCGCTCGTCCTCACCGAGCTCCTCAAATCTGCCATCCACGATTTCCCAAACGCCCTGGGACCCGAGTATCGCCCTCACTTGGATAGACCAACTGTCATAGTTGTCCTTCGTAAGACGGGGATACTGGAAAGCCAATGACATCCTATGGCTCTGATACCAGTTTGTTGGAATAACGACAGGCCCTCACACTTGAGCTCGCCGAGAAGAGAAAAACACAATCTGATTTTAGGGGAAAAACAACAACTCCAGCTCTTCTTACGATTCAACCTTACAAACACCAATTTAAAGGAAAACAAAAAAAAAAACTGAACATCTATCCAAAATTAAAACAATTCGGCGGTTACCAAACACCACCATCATAACCATCAACTTAATTCTACCTATTAAAAACCAAACTTCAATTCTTAAATAAAAACCCCCAACTTAATTAACCCAAATCAATTTTATTTTCAACAGGTAGAAGTGGGATCTAGTACTTGAGAACCCGCTGGAACAAATTAAAGAATTAGACTCCTATTTCAAGATAATAAGGGAGTTAATAGCGTACCCAATTTAGTAGTAGAGGGCAGGACAACAAACTCAGTAGTCGAAAAATTCTGAGCATCTAATTCATGAGAACTCTCAATACCTGTAGTGATATTGCCATATGAGCCTTGAATAGGCACTAAAGAAGAAAATTAATGAGTGTGAGTAGTACATCATACCTTGAATAGTCAAGGGAGCTGGTGCATTATCTACTAAACTCAAATCTGATAGGATTGGAGCAGCGAGCAGCAAGGGAGATTATGGGGGAAGCAGATGTATGCACAATAGATATGTTGATAGATGATACAGACTAAGCTAGAAGATGGAGGCAAATTTTAGAGACAGAAGGCTGTCCTATTTGCCCCAAGACACGAAGTTTCTTCTTAAATGACCAAGCTAGGGGAATGTCATCATTGGTGTCCTCATCCTCAGAAGAAGATTGAGCACGTTTTGGAGTAGGTTCAATGATGATAACGCCTTCTAAACCTGAAGGGAAGGTGAAAGTTAAGAAGGTCATGCTTGGGAATAGGATAGATGATAAGAAAACTGCCCCCTTTTGGTCTTTCTCCTTCTATCATCGACCAAAATGCAAGTCCTTTACCTTCCTTCTGCACAAGTACATTAGGATGAGAAGACTGAGTTGGAACTTCTATATTAAGCTGCTTGCTGCTTCCTTCTCCATGAAGGTCGTCAATCAAGGCACGCAACACTTCCTTTACTTTGTTACTGTCTTGAGGGGATCTATCAAATTTGCATGGCTCATCCTTGGAGCAGTAGTCTTTACAGTAGATTCATATGGACTCTCGTAAGTAAAAGAGAGGCCCCAGCTAGTGCATTCTTGAGTATGATTTGGCAGACGAGGAAATTCATGAAGCTGAAGATGGAATCGCGCTCAGATTGCTCTAGTAATCTTAGAACAATGAGCAAAAGTTGGTGAATGCTAAAGGCTGTGCTGCTTCCTTGACATATGAGGAAATTCAAGCAAGGAAGGGATCAGCATTGGGACAAATTGAGTCAACCCAAACTGTCAAGCATAGTATTTGGGAGAGTAGATTTCAAAACCTGGAAATACTTTTCCTTTATACATATTCTAATAGGCAGATCAACCGGGGTAAGAACACAATGCCAGAATAAAGGTTGACTTTGGTTAGAAGAGAAACAGCATATCCAAAGAAGTTAATGCTGGCTTCATCCAGACTAGCAAGCATTTTGGAGAAAAGTGGAGAATGAGGAAATATTGTGAGGAATATGAGCATAAGAATGATTCAATAGACAGTATCCAAAAGACAAGGAAACACTTAGCTTAAATCTAAGGGAAACCCAATGAAGAAAATCTCGAGAATTAGTAACAGAGAGCGAAGAAAAATGAAGATTCGATCAGCATTGCAGAATCCAGTAGGGCCTGAATAGAGTTCCGCTCTCTTTAGAGCTTGGCTTCGAAGATGAAGTGCTCATCGACAAAGTGGCATGAGTGAATCCCCAGTAAAAGGCAAATAATACTAAGGGGCCCAAAGCGACTGGATAACCTGTTGCAAGATTAGAAGCTACTCGCAGTAGTTCTTTAAATATTTGTAGAGATGGATTAAAGAAGACAAATTTGGCAAGCCAATAAAGTAGAAAGGCCACCTGCTCGTGGTCACTGATCAAGCCAGAAAACGAGCAGTAGCATCTCATAAACTTCCCTTTAGCCAAGAAAGAATCAGGAAAACGAGGGGCATCAACATCCGTAAGCTCATCTATAGGTATGCTGAATGGAGAAAATCTAGAAATGGCATAAATATCCAAGAGAGTAATCGACATAGTTCCCTAGGGAAATAAAAGCAATTAGTGGATGGAGGTCAAAATCTAATAGCAGCACCCAACATACCATGATTGAGATCGTAAGACAACATACTAACCTCTAAAGCGGTAGCTAAGCCATTTGACTCCCATGTAGTGGTTATTGAGCGATTACCCTTCATGTGAAGGTACCATGCGTGGAAATCTCGATTGAACGAAAGGAACCTTCGAAACTTGGAAGGTTGAGTAGTCCATATGTCAAATATGGTAGCCCTTTGAAAAGGGAGTAGTTCCCCATGATTCATTTGAAAGCAACCTTAAAAGGAAGATGGGATTTCCATGTGACGAAGAAAACAGGGGCCATGAATTAATCGATTGGAATAGGTTTTCGGACAAGTCAGTAGATCAAGACAACAATTGCTGGAATGCTCACTGCACTTTAGTTTATCAAAGCTAGCTATGAGATGTTCAAGAAAAGTAAGGAGTTTGGAAGAAGGTGGCGCCATCAAAACCTGAAGACTTGGAAAAGTGACATAAACGGTTTAGGGTCTAAGAGTTCGAAAAAGAGGAGGCAAAAAGGTTGGACTTTTATTCGTCTTTGTTTCCCAAGAGATGCTGATCCAAGAAGACCATGATTACAAAAAATCAAAAATCACGAGAAATCAGATGACGTGGCAAGGCATGATTGGACACAAATGAAAATTGAAAAAAAGGTTGCCAATATTTTCAGTTATTGTTAAGGAAACTATCCCGCCAAAGAATTTTGATTCTGACAAAACTAGTTTTAAGAAGTCTAGTAAATGGAAGAATATTTTCCTTGCAGAAATCACGATGTGAAAAGAGCCTTGACTATCCCACAACTGACGTTCAGACTCAAGGAAGAGTCGTCACCAAAGTGCTTCTGAATGGTCAGAAGAAGGAACTATGCTTGTGCCTCCAAGAGAATCAGAAGGAGGAGTCTGCGTCTGAATAATTCAGATAAAGTATTTGACTGCCTTAAATGGATTCAGATAGAGGACAGCATTGCCTTGTAAAGACCTCAAGAAGACTCATGTGAGACGTCAACAGTAGGATCCGTAAAGAGCTCAGACTCACAAAGAAAAGCTGAATCAGATTCAGAGACTTCAAATAGTTTAAAAGATATTTCCTTAACAGCTTCAGACTCTGCAACTAGGCGAAGAAGACCCACGACTGACGGAAGTCCGATTGATTTCAGAAAGTACGGAAGGGAAAGGATTCGATCAACAGGATGATTGTCCATCTTTATTAGGACGGAATCCTTGATTGAATATTACCCCTCTTTCCTTCCTCAGAAGATTCAACATCTCACGCAAATGGAAACTGAAGATTTAGTTGTATGGGCGACTGAATCTGAAGTTTCCAAAATCTTTCTTCAACGGCTATCTAGCATCTTTCCAAGTTTATCTCGCATCAATCAAGGTTGATTGAAGATTGACGAGTGATCCCTTGGAGCACTTGACAACGACTAGTTCGAGGTGAAAAGGGTATAAAAGGAGAGTGCTGGTACTCGTTTAAAAAATGAGATGAATGAAAAAAGAAAGAGACGAGCAAAAAACTGTTAAGATAGTTTTTTAAACTTCTCGTGAAAATACTGTTGAGAGAAGTTCATTGTAATCTCGTGATCATTATAGTGAAATCCAGCCAATCGGCTGTCATCGTGGAAGAGTGGACGTAGGCTTACTATAGCCGAACCACTATAAATCTGTGTGCACATTTCTCCTTCTGAACTCCTTTATCGTGTGCATACTACATCTGCTTAGTTTCAATACTTGGCTTCTGTGCTTGCTTGTGCTTATAACACGGATTTTTCAGAAGCACCTATTCACCCCCCCTCTAGGTGTCGTTGCTAGCTACGTCAATCTAGAGCCAAACTAACTACTGAAGACTCGGTAAAAATGAATTAGAAAAGACCAAGGAAGGTGGCAACTGTTGGACACAAGGATCCACAGCTACTAAAGAGCAGTTGCTACTCTAGCCATTACAAATACCGCTAGGCATCCACAGTGGGCGGCCCCCTGAACAAATCAAGAAATTTATCTTTATCTTTACTTATCACATTGCATTACTTTCCTTAGTTGCAGCTTTCAAATGTTCGTTATCGAGTCAAACTTCGACGTTTATAAGATATTGTGCCATCAAGTCAAACTCTAGTGTGTTATCGAAATGTATTCAAGGCATTGTCACCAAGTTAAACTCTGGACATTGTTATGGGTGCACTGGTTCGTAGTTCCTTAGAAGAAATTGTACCTGCAAAGCCAAGCCATGGAGTTAAAATCTGATTTGGTTTGCATTTGTATCATTTTCTTTCATTCCATCTATATGGATTCCTTTTCAGTTATACTTACGAAATCCTTGCATCAAGTTAAAAACTCTGGAAGGGTAAACATTTGTATTATTCTATTGGAATCTTTGCAAAAACTTACACGTTTGATTATCTTAACTCTTAGGATCCTCAATATCCAAGATCTGCATGGACCCTTTATCACATTTAAAAGCCGAAAAAAGATTTCGGTAAAAGATATTACCGAAATTCTTTTTTCGGCTTTTAAATGTGATAAAGGGTCCCATGCAGGATCTTGGATATGAGAGCATCCTAGAGTTAAGAGAAATCAAAACGTGTAAGTTTTTGCAAAGATTTCCCAATAGACTAATTACAAATGTACCCGTCCAGAGTTTAAACTTGATGGCTAAGGGGGATTTCGTAGTATAATGAAAAAGGAAATTCAATATAGATGGAAGAAAAGAAATGATACAAATTGCCAAACCAAAATCAGAATTTTAACTCCAGGCTTGGCTTTGCAGGTACCAATTTCTTCTAAAGGAAAATACGAAAACAGTGCACCCATAAACAATGTCAAGAGTTTAACTTGGTGACATGCCTTGAAATACATTTCGATAACACACTAGGAGTTTGACTGATGCACAATATCTTATAAACGTCGAAGTTTGACTCGATAACGAAATACAATTGAAAAGTGCAACTAAGGGGAAAGTAAATGCAATGTGATAAGTAAAGATAAAGATAAATTTCTTGATTTTGTTCAGGGGGCCGCCCACTGTGGATGCCTAGCGGTATTTGTAATGGCTAGAGTAGCAACTGCTCTTTTTAGTAGCTGTGATCCTTGTGTGCCAACAGTTTGCCACCTCCCTTGGTCTTTCTAATTCATTTTTTACCGAGTCTTCAAGGTAGTTAGTTGGCCTCTAGATTGACATAGCTAGCAGCAACGACACCTAGAGGGGGGGTGAATAGGTGCTTCTGAAAAATCCGTGTTATAAGCACAAGCAAGCACAGAAGCCAAGTATTGAAACTAAGCAGATGTAGTATGCACACGATAAAGGAGTTCAGAAGGAGAAATGTGCACACAGATTTATAGTGGTTCGGCTATAGTAAGCCTACGTCCACTCTTCCACGATGACAGCCGATTGGCTGGATTTCACTATAATGATCACGAGATTACAATGAACTTCTCTCAACAGTATTTTCACGAGAAGTTTAAAAAACTATCTTAACAGTTTTTGCTCGTCTCTTTCTTTTCATTCATCTCATTTTTTAAACGAGTACCAGCACTCTCCTTTTATACCCTTTCACCTCGAACTAGTCGTTGTCAAGGTGCTCCAAGGGATCACTCGTCAATCTTCAATCAACCTTGATTGATGCGAGATAAACTTGGAAAGATGCTAGATAGCCGTTGAAGAAAGATTTTGGAAACTTCAGATTCAGTCGCCCATACAACTAAATCTTCAGTTTCCATTTGCGTGAGATGTTGAATCTTCTGAGGAAGGAAAGAGGGGTAATATTCAATCAAGGATTCCGTCCTAATAAAGATGGACAATCATCCTGTTGATCGAATCCTTTCCCTTCCCGTACTTTCTGAAATCAATCGGACTTCCGTCAGTCGTGGGTCTTCTTCGCCTAGTTGCAGAGTCTGAAGCTGTTAAGGAAATATCTTTTAAACTATTTGAAGTCTCTGAATCTGATTCAGCTTTTCTTTGTGAGTCTGAGCTCTTTACGGATCCTACTGTTGACGTCTCACATGAGTCTTCTTGAGGTCTTTACAAGGCAATGCTGTCCTCTATCTGAATCCATTTAAGGCAGTCAAATACTTTATCTGAATTATTCAGACGCAGACTCCTCCTTCTGATTCTCTTGGAGGCACAAGCATAGTTCCTTCTTCTGACCATTCAGAAGCACTTTGGTGACGACTCTTCCTTGAGTCTGAACGTCAGTTGTGGGATAGTCAAGGCTCTTTTCACATCGTGATTTCTGCAAGGAAAATATTCTTCCATTTACTAGACTTCTTAAAACTAGTTTTGTCAGAATCAAAATTCTTGGCGGGATAGTTTCCTTAACAATAACTGAAAATATTGGCACCTTTTTTCAATTTTCATTTGTGTCATCATGCTTGCCACGTCATCTGATTTCTCGTGATTTTTGATTTTTTGTAATCATGGTCTTCTTGGATCAGCATCTCTTGGGAAACAAAGACGAATAAAAGTCCAACCTTTTTGCCTCCTCTTTTCGAACTCTTAGACCCTAAACCGTTATGTCACTTTTCCAAGTCTTCAGGTTTTGATGGCGCCACGTTCTTCCAAAACTCCTTACTTTTCTTGAACATCTCATAGCTAGCTTTGATAAACTAAAGTGCAGTGAGCATTCCAGCAATTGTTGTCTTGATCTACTGACTTGTCCGAAAACCTATTCCAATCGATTAATTCATGGCCCCTGTTTTCTTCGTCACATGGAAATCCCATCTTCCTTTTAAGGTTGCTTTCAAATGAATCATGGGGAACTACTCCCTTTTCAAAGGGCTACCATATTTGACATATGGACTACTCAACCTTCCAAGTTTCGAAGGTTCCTTTCGTTCAATCGAGATTTCCACGCATGGTACCTTCACATGAAGGGTAATCGCTCAATAACCACTACATGGGAGTCAAATGGCTTAGCTACCGCTTTAGAGGTTAGTATGTTGTCTTACGATCTCAATCATGGTATGTTGGGTGCTGCTATTAGATTTTGACCTCCATCCACTAATTGCTTTTATTTCCCTAGGGAACTATGTCGATTACTCTCTTGGATATTTATGCCATTTCTAGATTTTCTCCATTCAGCATACCTATAGATGAGCTTACGGATGTTGATGCCCCTCGTTTTCCTGATTCTTTCTTGGCTAAAGGGAAGTTTATGAGATGCTACTGCTCGTTTTCTGGCTTGATCAGTGACCACGAGCAGGTGGCCTTTCTACTTTATTGGCTTGCCAAATTTTGTCTTCTTTAATCCATCTCTACAATATTTAAAGAACTACTGCGAGTAGCTTCTAATCTTGCAACAGGTTATCCAGTCGCTTTGGGCCCCTTAGTATTATTTGCCTTTTACTGGGGATTCACTCATGCCACTTTGTCGATGAGCACTTCATCTTCGAAGCCAAGCTCTAAAGAGAGCGGAACTCTATTCAGGCCCTACTGGATTCTGCAATGCTGATCGAATCTTCATTTTTCTTCGCTCTCTGTTACTAATTCTCGAGATTTTCTTCATTGGGTTTCCCTTAGATTTAAGCTAAGTGTTTCCTTGTCTTTTGGATACTGTCTATTGAATCATTCTTATGCTCATATTCCTCACAATATTTCCTCATTCTCCACTTTTCTCCAAAATGCTTGCTAGTCTGGATGAAGCCAGCATTAACTTCTTTGGATATGCTGTTTCTCTTCTAACCAAAGTCAACCTTTATTCTGGCATTGTGTTCTTACCCGGTTGATCTGCCTATTAGAATATGTATAAAGGAAAAGTATTTCCAGGTTTTGAAATCTACTCTCCCAAATACTATGCTTGACAGTTTGGGTTGACTCAATTTGTCCCAATGCTGATCCCTTCCTTGCTTGAATTTCCTCATATGTCAAGGAAGCAGCACAGCCTTTAGCATTCACCAACTTTTGCTCATTGTTCTAAGATTACTAGAGCAATCTGAGCGCGATTCCATCTTCAGCTTCATGAATTTCCTCGTCTGCCAAATCATACTCAAGAATGCACTAGCTGGGGCCTCTTTTACTTACGAGGAGTCCATATGAATCTACTGTAAAAGACTACTGCTCCAAGGATGAAGCCATGCAAATTTGATAGATCCCCTCAAGACAGTAACAAAGTAAAGGAAGTGTTGCGTGCCTTGATTGACGACCTTCATGGAGAAGGAAGCAGCAAGCAGCTTAATATAGAAGTTCCAACTCAGTCTTCTCATCCTAATGTACTTGTGCAGAAGGAAGGTAAAGGACTTGCATTTTGGTCGATGATAGAAGGAGAAAGACCAAAAGGGGGCAGGTTTCTTATCATCTATCCTATTCCCAAGCATGACCTTCTTAACTTTCACCTTCCCTTCAGGTTTAGAAGGCGTTATCATCATTGAACCTACTCCAAAACGTGCTCAATCTTCTTCTGAGGATGAGGACACCAATGATGACATTCCCCTAGCTTGGTCATTTAAGAAGAAACTTCGTGTCTTGGGGCAAATAGGACAGCCTTCTGTCTCTAAAATTTGCCTCCATCTTCTAGCTTAGTCTGTATCATCTATCAACATATCTATTGTGCATACATCTGCTTCCCCCATAATCTCCCTTGCTGCTCGCTGCTCCAATCCTATCAGATTTGAGTTTAGTAGATAATGCACCAGCTCCCTTGACTATTCAAGGTATGATGTACTACTCACACTCATTAATTTTCTTCTTTAGTGCCTATTCAAGGCTCATATGGCAATATCACTACAGGTATTGAGAGTTCTCATGAATTAGATGCTCAGAATTTTTCGACTACTGAGTTTGTTGTCCTGCCCTCTACTACTAAATTGGGTACGCTATTAACTCCCTTATTATCTTGAAATAGGAGTCTAATTCTTTAATTTGTTCAGCGGGTTCTCAAGTACTAGATCCCACTTCTACCTGTTGAAAATAAAATTGATTTGGGTTAATTAAGTTGGGGGTTTTATTTAAGAATTGAAGTTTGGTTTTTAATAGGTAGAATTAAGTTGATGGTTATGATGGTGGTGTTTGGTAACCGCCGAATTGTTTTAATTTGGATAGATGTTCAGTTTTTTTGTTTTCCTTTAAATTGGTGTTTGTAAGGTTGAATCGTAAGAAGAGCTGGAGTTGTTGTTTTTCCCCTAAAATCAGATTGTGTTTTTCTCTTCTCGGCGAGCTCAAGTGTGAGGGCCTGTCGTTATTCCAACAAACTGGTATCAGAGCCATAGGATGTCATTGGCTTTCCAGTATCCCCGTCTTACGAAGGACAACTATGACAGTTGGTCTATCCGAGTGAGGGCGATACTCGGGTCCCAGGGCGTTTGGGAAATCGTGGATGGCGGATTTGAGGAGCTCGGTGAGGACGAGCGGTTGGCCCTCGTACAGGTGTACGAAAAAAACAAAAAGAAAGATCAACATGCTCTATCCATCATCCATCAGTGTTTAGACGATGTCATGTTTGAAAAAGTGGCTAGTGCTTCAACTTCGAAGGAGGCGTGGGAAATTCTCAAGAATTCTCACCAAGGAGTCGATAAGGTGAAGAAGGTACGGCTTCAGATGTTGAGGGGAGAATTTGAAGCTATTCACCAGAAGGCGTCGGAGTCAATTTCCGACTATTTCACGCGGGTCTTGTCCGTCGTCAACCAGATGAAGAGGAATGGTGAAGACGTGGAAGATGTTCGTGTGATCGAGAAGATTTTGCGGTCTTTGGATCATCGCTTCGACCATGTCGTGGTGGCGATTGAAGAAACCAAAGATCTGGAGATGATATCCGTTGATGAATTAAACGGATCACTGCGTGTGCACGAGGAGCGGATGAACAAATACAAGGAGCCGATTGAGCAAGCTCTCCAGGCCAAACACATGGTTGGTGAAAAGGGGAGTTCATTTCATCGTGGCCGCGGTCGTGGTCGAGGTCGTGGTTATTCACATGGTCGCAGTCGAGGTCGCGGAAAAAATCAGGAAGGAGAAAAATCCAATGAAGAAAAACCTCAAGAAAATCAACGAGGTCATGGTAGAGGAAGAGAAAAAGGACGCGGACGCGGACGAGGACGAGGAAGAGATGAATATGAGAGAGGGTACGACAAATCGCAGATCGAGTGCTACAATTGTCATAAGATGGGTCATTATGCTCGAGATTGCTGGTATGTCCATGATGCGAAAGTGGAGGCTAATTTAGTTGAGGAAAAAGAAGCGGAAGAGCCGACGTTGTTTGGCGCTCAACCAAGAGGCTGATGGAGAAGGTAGCCAATGGTATCTCGACAACGGCGCGAGTAACCACATGTGTGGCGACAAATCAAAGTTTGTGGATCTTGAAGAGAAGGCGGCCGGAAGTGTCACGTTCGGAGACGCCTCTAAAATTCAGATTGAAGGCAAAGGAACCATTTTGATTCGGTTGAAGGATGGTACTCACGAGCTTATTTCCGATGTGTATTACGTCCCTAAATTGAAGAGCAATATTTTGAGTTTGGGACAACTTATGGAGAAGGGCTATGAGATTCTAATGAAGGATCGTAGTCTTTGGCTACGGGATCGGAGTGCCAACTTGATTGCGAAGGTGATGATGTCGAAGAACAGGATGTTTTCGCTTCTTATTCAAACAGAGGTGCCGAGATGCTTGCAAATAGGCGTGAAGGATCCCGCATGGTGTTGGCATATGAGGATGGGACACCTTAATTTTCGTGACTTGAAAATGATGTCCGAGAAGAAGATAGTGAACGGGATGCCTTTGATCGACCATCCGGATCAGCTTTGTGAAGCGTGTCTACTTGGGAAACATGCTAGGAAAAGTTTTCCGAAGGAAGCAATGTCAAGAGCGACGAAGCCGCTTGAATTAATCCATGCTGATGTTTGCGGACCGATCAAGCCGTCGTCATTTGGTAAAAGTAATTATTTTTTACTTTTTATCGATGACTTTAGTCGAAAAACTTGGGTCTATTTTCTGAAAGAAAAATCTGAGTGTTTCGATGTTTTTAAGAATTTTAAGGCTATGGTCGAAAAAGAGAGTGGTTATGTAATTCGGTCGTTAAGGACCGATAGAGGGGGAGAGTTTATTTCTGGTGATTTTAACAATTTTTGTGAAGCGCAAGGGATTAGGCGGTTTCTCACAGTTCCAAGATCACCACAACAAAACGGAGTGGCCGAACGGAAAAACCGGACCGTCCTCAACATGGCCCGAAGTATCTTGAAAAATAAGAAGATGCCTAAGGAGTTCTGGGCTGAAGCGGTAGCATGTGCAGTGTATCTCATAAATCGATGTCCGACGAAAGGCTTGAAAGATCGAACCCCACTTGAAGCGTGGAGTGGAAAAAGCCGGATGTCTCTCATTTGAGGATTTTCGGGAGTATTGCCTACAAGCATGTGCCGGAACAAGAGAGATCTAAGCTCGACGATCGCAGCGAAAAGTTTGTGTTCATCGGCTACGACGGAAAATCGAAGGGATATAAGCTCTATAGTCCGATCAAAGGGAAGATTGTTGTGAGTCGTGATGTGGAATTTGATGAAGAAGGTTTTTGGAATTGGGGGTCACAAGAAGATGCCGTCGTTGAGTATTTTTCGTTTTTTGACGAGGACGTTCAAAGCGAGGAGTTGTTGCAGCCCGTAGCTTCTTCGACGACGCAGATCCCTCCTCGTGGTGTGTCGTTGTCAGGCGAAAACTCTACTGGTAGGCCAAGAAGGATGAGAACTATCCAAGATCTGTACGAGAACACGGAGGTAATCGATGATGTCTCAATGTTTTGTCTTTTGTCTGATACGACGCATTTGAGTTTTGAAGAAGCAAGCAAGGAGGAAAAGTGGAGACAAGCCATGGATGAGGAAATTCGAGCCATAAAAAGGAATGACACGTGGGAACTTGCTTCTCTTCCCGCGGGACAAAAGTCATAGGCGTGAAGTGGATTTTTAAGGAGAAAAAGAATGCAGAAGGTGTCGTTGAAAAATATAAAGCGAGGCTTGTCGCGAAGGGGTATGCGCAGCGACATGGAGTAGACTATGAGGAGGTATTTGCCCCGGTAGCTCGTATGGAAACCATCAGATTTCTGGTTTCTTTTGCAGCACAAAAGAATTGGAGGATTTTTCAATTAGACGTGAAGTCGGCGTTTCTTAACGGTGTTCTTGATAATGATGTTTTTATTGAGCAACCAAAAGGCTACGTGGTGAAAGGGGAAGAAGGAAAAGTTTTGAAGTTGAAGAGGGCTTTGTACGGTCTCAAGCAAGCGCCGCGAGCATGGTATAGTCGGATTGATACGTATTTTCGGGAGAAAGGTTTTGCGAGATGCCCTCATGAGTATGCGCTTTATGTAAAGATGGATAAAAACGGAGATAGTCTATTTGTATGCCTCTACGTGGACGATCTGATTTTTACAGGAAATAATCCGAGTCTCTTTGAAGATTTCAAGAAGGATATGGCACGAGAGTTCGAGATGACAGACATCGGCCTCATGTCGTTTTACCTCGGATTGGAAGTGAAGCAATCTGATAATGGAATGTTTATTGGTCAAGAGGCATATGTGAAGGATGTTCTCGACAGATTCAATATGTTGAATAGCAAACCAGTGGATACTCCAATAGAGGTTGGAACGAAATTGTGCAAGAATGACGAGGGGGAAAAGATAGATCCGACGTTGTTCAAAAGTCTCGTGGGATGTCTAAGGTACTTGACGTGCACTCGACCGGATATTTTGTTTAGCGTTGGGATTGTTAGTCGTTATATGGAAGCACCCACGGTAACGCATTTGAAGGCAGCAAAGAGGATTTTGAGGTACTTGAAAGGTACTGTCGATTATGGATTGTTTTATTCGTCGTCCGAGGAATTTCAGCTTATTGGATATAGTGACAGTGATTTTGCCGGAGATTTAGATGATCAGAAAAGTACAACCGGATTTGTGTTTTTCATGGGGTCTAACGCGATTTCGTGGAGTTCGAAGAAACAGGCAATTGTTACGCTCTCATCTTGTGAGGCTGAATATGTTGCAGTTACAGCGTGCGCTTGTCACGCTATTTGGCTAAGGAGAATGCTGAAGGAGATCGGCTTGCCAGAACATAGAGCCAGCAGAATTTTTGTTGACAATAGATCGGCTCAAGCTCTGGCGAGGAATCCAGTTTTCCACGATCGAAGCAAGCACATCGACACGCGCTATCATTTCATCCGGGAGTGTATTACGAAGAAGGAAATTGAGCTGGAATATGTCAAGTCTGTTGATCAAGTGGCGGATATTTTTACGAAGCCCCTCAAGGTTGAAGTTTCGAGAAGATGCGGATGTTGCTGGGAGTCATGAACAAACGTCAATTTTAAGAGGGGGTGTTGAAAATAAAATTGATTTGGGTTAATTAAGTTGGGGGTTTTTATTTAAGAATTGAAGTTTGGTTTTTAATAGGTAGAATTAAGTTGATGGTTATGATGGTGGTGTTTGGTAACCGCCGAATTGTTTTAATTTGGGTAGATGTTCAGTTTTTTTGTTTTCCTTTAAATTGGTGTTTGTAAGGTTGAATCGTAAGAAGAGCTGAAGTTGTTGTTTTTCCCCTAAAATCAGATTGTGTTTTCTCTTCTCGGCGAGCTCAAGTGTGAGGGCCCGTCGTTATTCCAACACTACCATCATTCCTTTTATAGGGTATTCATCCGTTGGTTCTGGCGTTGGGATTAAATCCTCGACTCTTATTATCATGCCTGCTGATTGCTTGATCCAGCCTCGCAGAGTCGCCTTTCAGCTTCTCTTGCACCTTTGGCTCGGGATTCCCCTCCATCATGTCAGCTGGATGAAGCTCAGGGTTCTACCCACCTTTTGAGCGATTGAGATCCAACATACTTCTCCAACTCGTGGATTGGACTAACTCGGCTTCTTAGCTGGTTGATATTTAAGATGTTGCCCCAGTTCACCAATCAATCCTTACAAAGGTTGATGGAATTTATTTGAAATCGAATATTTAATGCAATCACACAAGGAAGATAGAAAACTGATGACACATGAGATTACCAAGGTTTATCCTAAATAGGGCTATGTCCTGCCAAAGGGATTCTACTATATTTTTCCACTCGTTAAATGATTTCTCATACAAGTACAATATATATGACCTAGAAAATAATGGGTCTAAAATTCTAGTCTATTCGAAAGCCCTTTGATCCGATAACAAACACACCTATTTAAACACAAGCATAAATCCGATGTTGTTTTGGGGGCGCTGCCCCGAGCCCCCCACTCACGTACCAGTGAGTAGGGCAGCCATTTGCTCACCGGGGAGCGAGACCCCGGCTCGTTGATCGGCAGCGAAACCCCCATGTCGGGGGTGCTACCCCGAACCCCAGCATTTCATCCGTAAGGGTCCTATGTCGTTGGTTTATACTTCGATTTTCTTAAGCTCACGTGGGCATGCCCCCATATGAGAAACAAGGGGTCCTCGAAGTATTCACCTACTCCAACAACGGTTCTCTATCATCCTTGGATAAGGCTAGGCGAATCGAGGAAGTTTGCAATATTATAGTTGTTGATCCCAAGGCTATGTCCTCTCGTCAATCCTCTGCTCGAAGGGACGAGATCGAAAGTACACTGTTGGCTTTTCATAATCCTTCATTGGGAGGATTCTTTGCTATTGCAAATGCTCCCTCTCTCTCAGGTCAACTCGAATCTCTGTTAAATGATCTCTATGAAAATGAATTTCTTTTACTTCCCAAGCTTTGACAAGTGCTCCATGATATCCCTCAGGTTTCACTTCCTCAGTACAAATTTATCAAAAAGAACCTGGAGGTGGAAGCGTCTATCTCTATCCCACCCTAGGGTCACCTTAATCTCAGTGATCCTATAGTGGAAAGCTAGTAAAAGTGTTGAAGGCTAAGGTAAGTTTCGGAGCATCAGATTCAAAAGATTGTGAAGGAACTCTCGGAGTCATCGATGAAGCACTTAAGGATGAAGAAGAGTGTTCCCCATGA
>JAGVVM010017967.1:0-11699 GCA_019149425.1 Psidium friedrichsthalianum
AAGGAGTACTATCTCATCACCGATCATTTTTCTAAGGAAAGAAAGAACAAATATTAGAAATTGGAAGAATTGTAACTGCTCACTTTCTCACAAACCATCAAATAAACGATAGATTAGGTCATCTGTGGAACAGTTTCTTTATACTCCTACAATTACCCAAAAATAGGGTTAATAGAAATTTTTCTTAAAAAGTTATCTGTTGAATATAATAGTGCTAATATCTAGCTTTACTATATCCTGTTAATACACGTAAACTACCAAGTCTCCGTACTTCAAAGGAATGAGCTGAGGTTTTGTATATGAATTAGGCAAGTGAGGGCCAATACATTAAAGGAAGCTACTAACCTAACAATCTGACAGTACTGTCAGTTACTTCTGACCACACGATCTCTTAATTAATGAGTACTTTATGCAAAACACGCGATGATGGTGTGTGGATCTACGATTGAGATTGTACCGTTCCTGACAACACTATCATGCAAGCATTTCCCTATATTAAATTCTTGCCGACTCACTCAAAATCAAGTTTAATTGTCTATTTCCCACCGAAACGCTCTGCATTTTTTTTTTTTGGTCGAAACCTAACGTTCTGCATTAGCAAGTGGATGAAGGTGTCCAAGACTTCCAAAATTAAATGTAATTTTCGACTCTTTAAATGAATTCGTACGCAAAACTAAAGCAATCCGGATTGCAGCACAAAGCTACCTTTAGATGGAGACCAATGAATTTCGGTTTGATTTTTTTTTCCAGATTTTCGTTCGTTTCAATTTTTTTATGAAATTTTGAAAGCAACTTCTTCGAATATGGTTGCTACATACGATGCGAGATTAGCATTTAACGTCATGTCTGCATCTCCGTTTGTCTTTTTAACGGAATGACCAACTCAAACAAAACAAATATATAGCTTAGGGACCCAATTGCATAAAAAATATTGAGTCACTTGATTAAACATTTATCAACCGTTCAAAGAACTCTTCGTACATTTATCATTTTTCTTTTGGCATGCATGCATATGATAAGCCTCGTCGACTAACTTGCACAATGCTAACAGCCGGTGCAATGCCCACGTGAACCCAACAACGTAGCGAACTGGGTCACTAAAACGCATTGGAAAAATTTGCTTCCTTCTGACTGGATGGTCAAACCCTCCCAACCCCTTTGGGATATGTTATGTTGTGATTTATGAACACTAGCTTCTGTAGTTTTTCTTATCATGAATGAAAGGTTTAATCCGTTTCCAACCAAAAAAAAAAAAAAACAGCCCGTGCAATGCACGGCGCTTATCGGGAACTTTTTTTCAGGAACGATGTTTTCTAAAACTTCGAAACTTTAATGACTCCACATTAAACACTATTGATTGTTGTAGGGAAGAAAACACATTTTACAAGCTAAAATAATTTTTAATCACAAATTGTAGGTATAAGATATTAAAAACACTTCGATGATCCGGAATACAGAAGTCCCCCTTCGATATGTAATGTGGCCCTTGAGCTTTAGTTCAATGTACGATGTGGTCCCCAAAATTTTAATTTATTCAAGTTAGTTCATGAATTATATGAAAATATTCAATATTGTCCCTAAAGATAAATAGGACAATATTGAACATTTTCATATAATTTAACAACTGACTTAAAAAATTGAAAGTTCAAAGATCACATTGTATGTTGAGCTGAAATTCAACGATAATATTGAACAAATTAAATTCAAGAACCGCATTGCACTTTGAATCAAAATTCAGAAACCCATTTATTTCATTCCTTCGATAAAGAATCCATTTGATCGATCAAATCATCTAATATTTTGACGGTAGTGGAGCTAACATCCTTAGCGTTTCGATTTCGCAAGTTGTCTGCTCCACTAACGTGGATAGCCCCACGTAAAAGCGGAGGAGGGACACAAATAATGGAGGAATGGGGCCACTGTGGACGAGATGATAAAGATGTCCCCAAATGAGTACAAACATCGTTCCAAGGATGATCAATGAAAGCAGCATCCACACCGGCGACGAGCAAAGAATTTCACGTAGCTAATACGTCAACTAACCTCAATCAATCTAACCATCTGATCTGAGAATTGAGATCCACATGAAACCCATTATTGTCAGTGCCAAAATTCGGTTTTATATACATGTATATATTACACTCATGTACAATAATTTCACATTAGCAGCAGTAATCCCATAGGCCAGAGGCTGCTAGAAAAGCTCAAAATAATTTGTCACGATATCCGACCCAAGTATGTTCGTGTCATGCACAGCTCTTCGGCGTTGATTAGATTGCCTCTAGAAATCATGTGGAATCTTCTTTTCATGTGAAAGGGGTCACACGCTGCTGTAGCCCTTAATTTGGGGATGGTTCTTAATTTTGTAATAAATCGGGCTCAAAGCCCAGCCTATGCTCCCAAGACACGAACCAAGTCCATTATTTTGTTAATCTCAGCTCATGTAATTAAGGGCTCCATTTGTTTCGTGAAAATGAGTCGTTTCTAGAAAATATTTTTCGAGAAGCCAATTTCCAAGAAAATGACTATATTTTTCGGTGTTTGGTTGAAATATGAAAAACACTGGGAAAATATTTTCTGTTGTGAGGTATGAAAATTGAATTTAATTTTCCTCCATGCACACCATTCAATAATTTTTTGTTCTTCTGTTTTTTTTCTTTTCATTTTTATTTTTTAAAATTAGAATTTTTTAATATTTAAATTATTTATCTTTTTCTGTTTTCTGTTTTCCTTTTTCTTTTTTTATGTTTTCTTTTTTTTTCCATTATGTTTTCTGCTGGCTGCCGACCACCACGACGGACGGCGACCAGCAGCAATTAGATTACATGAGACTCCTAACAATCGATGCCATGTTCATATAAGTTTTTGCTTCAAGTTTCAGACCTTGTCCCAGCAACGATCTGTCTCATGCAAGAAGCCTCTATTAAGGTCATTGTTCAACTAAACATCAAACTAACTCTTCGCTCCAGTTCTGCACCTCCTCTTTCACCACCACCACCATGCATGCCTCTCAACCTCTTATTCCACCCCATTTAAGGTACTTGCGAGACGACGACATGCCGCAAGAATTCAAGGACTTGCTCTCCTCTCTCCCTTCAGAAGAAGACTGGGTCACCACCTCTCTCCGCTTGTACCAAGGCTTCTCGTTCCCCTCTTGGCTCTTGAATGGCATCTTCAATTGCCAAAACCACTTCCAAGCTCACCCCTCTGACATCCTCCTCGTCACCAACCCAAAATCCGGCACCACCTGGCTGAAGGCCATCCTCTTCTCTCTTTTGAACCGTGCCAAGTACTCCGACTCCGACTCACAACGAAGCCACCCTCTCCTAACTCAAAACCCGCACGACCTCGTGCTCAACTTGGAGGTCAGGCTCTATCTCGAGCAAGAAAATCCCGACCTCGCTGCTTTAGCGTCTCCGAGGCTCTTCAACACCCACCTGCCTTATTCCTCCCTTCCACAGTCGGTGAGGGACTCCAACTGCAAGCTGGTTTACCTGTGTAGGAACCCCAAGGACACCTTCGTCTCAATGTGGCACTACTTCAACAAGCTGAGGCCAGAAGAGAAGGGCCAGATTCCGATCCAGGAGTGCCTTGACAAGTTTTGTCGAGGGGCGAGCCCTTACGGGCCTTACTGGGACCATGTGCTGGGTTACCACAAGGCGAGCTTGGAGATGCCCGAGAACAAGACGTGTTGTTCGTGATGTACGAACAGATGAAAGAGGACCCGCGTGTTCATGTGAGCAGGTTGGCCGATTTCTTGGGGTGTCCATTCAGCGAAGAAGACCTGAGAGACGGGACGGTGGAGGGAATACTACGGATGTGTAGCTTCGACAATTTGAGCGGGTTGGAGGTGAATAAAAGCGGGAAGCTGTCCACTGGACAAGAGAGCAAGTGGTTCTTCAGGAGAGGCGAGGTTGGAGATTGGGTGAATCACATGAGTGCTAAGATGGGGGAGAGAATTGACGGTGTCGTGGAAGAGAAGTTGCATGGTTCTGGTTTGAAGCTTTGAAGTTAGGTTAAATAGAAAAAGCATCTGTAGGCCATTGAAGCAGCTTCAATGTTGTGAGCACGTAGTTGGCTAATAAAAAGCTGCCTTCCTTCTCGCTCACTGGGAGCTTATGGATTTATCTTCTGTTACTCTTTTCAATCCCTTATTTTCCTTTTTGCCGTGTGAAGTTTCAGGGCATATGGCCTTGTATAATTGTTGTAGTTTAATAAACATTCTAGTTCATATTTGTATGTCGTCGGACAGATTGAGTTGCTAAACGAAGGATGTTTGTGTCTCAGAATGAATAAAAGAAGAAAATTTCTCTATTTTGTTTTGCTTCCAAGCCCCGAAAAGAAACTAAGTTAATGAAAAGAAGAAAGCGCCCATAAAATAATTAACACGTCTAGGCTGAGCGTATACTGTTTGGCTAGTGCATGCATGATCCGGAGTAAACCTGTCAAATCGACGGTCGGTCCTGATTTGGATGAATCGAAAATGATCCAACCTAAAATTGTCTAATTTGTCACAATCTTCCCAGAAGTGAGCCACCAAGAGAAAGCCAATACATTACTAAGTAAATACTTAACGGAGACTCTCCCAAGTCCATACCAATCGCAACTTTGGAGTTTCGATTGAATCAATTAAACATGCAAATCGATTCATTTTGGAGTCGCTACTAATTTATTAGGAATCGGTTAGAAACCATTACTAAATCAAGAAGCTTATCCAATGGTGGATCAGTTGAATGAGTTGCAACGCTTGGTAAGTGAACTCGTTACGGTGGAGATGGTGTTTGTTGATGAGCTAAAGTATTGTTCCTCTTTAGTGTGGTTCCTCCTTAGTTTGCAGAATAGATCTACTTAAATAATCTCTTGATGCTGAGAAAATATACAGTAGTTACAAATTAAGCACCACGTCAATTGCTGAAGTGGCGTGCGTTTATTACCTATGTCTTACAATAAATTGACGAGTGTCTGCTGAGTTGAAGTATAGGGAAAAAAAATTCAATCTATCTTCTTTCCCTTCTAGTTTGGGATAAAGGTGATGTTGATGTTGATGTATTTTCTTTCCCTTCTCCTTCCCCCTCCTCGTTCCCAATGAAGAGCTCCATCGCCAGATCTGCAGCCATGGCGATGGGGGTTTGTCCAAAAAATTAGGGTGGTCGGGTAAATGGAGCTTGTGGTCGGAGCAATCGTGTGCTCAGAAACAAAAACCACAAAAAATGGAGCTTATGGATGCCATGCTCACAAAAAAGACAAACACACATTTTTTTTTCTCTTTTTGCCTTTTTCCCTTATAATTCCAGTCCACCACCATCTCCATCTCTCTCATCAGCATCAACTTCTCCTCACTCCGTCTCTGCCCCGCAATCCTTTGCATCGTCAGCTCATTGCAACCCATCGTCAGCTGACTGAACTTCCAAATCTGGAAGTTTGGCCACATCTAGAGTCATCGCCGCGAGCGACGACGGCTTGTTCGACCCCAGAGTTTATATTTGCGGGTGCTATTTCTCTCTTGTTTTTTCGTTTTAGAGGCTGCCTGCCTTCGATGGTTCACCTTTTAGCTTTATCTAAACTTTCTTGTCAATGAAGTCATAAATTGATAAGCATGACATTTAATTTCAGAGACATGCTTACTAAAAATCCTAAAACTTGTCAGGAAAGTGTAATTGAGCCTTAGTACTTGAAAAAAATGCAATCAGATCTTAAAACTTGTCAAATTAATTCAACCGAGTCATTCTATTAACACCGCCAATTTGTCTAACGAAAAATATTGACGTGGCATTTTTAAATTAATTTTTTTATACCACATGGCTTTTTAATTATTTTATTTTTCAAAATTTATTTAAATTAATTTAAATAAAATTTTGAAAAATAAAATAATTAAAAAGCCATGTGGTATAAAAAAAATTAATTTAAAAATGCCACGTCAATATTTTCGTTAGACAAATTGGCGGTGTTAATAGAATGACTCGGTTGAATTAATTTGACAAGTTTTAAGATCTGATTGCATTTTTTCAAGTACTAAGGCTCAATTACACTTTCCTGACAAGTTTTAGGATTTTTAGTAAGCATGTCTCTGAAATTAAATGTCATGCTTATCAATTTATGACTTCATTGACAAAGAAAGTTTAGATAAAGCTAAAAGGTGAACCATCGAAGGCAGGCAGCCTCTAAAACGAAAAAACAAGAGAGAAATAGCACCGCAAATATAAACTCTGGGGTCGAACAAGCCGTCGTCGCTCGCGGCGATGACTCTAGATGTGGCCAAACTTCCAGATTTGGAAGTTCAGTCAGCTGACGATGGGTTGCAATGAGCTGACGATGCAAAGGATTGCGGGGGCAGAGACGGAGTGAGGAGAAGTTGATGCTGATGAGAGAGATGGAGATGGTGGTGGACTGGAATTATAAGGGAAAAAGGCAAAAAAGAGAAAAAAAAATGTGTGTTTGTCTTTTTTGTGAGCATGGCGTCCATAAGCTCCATTTTTTGTGGTTTTTGTTTCTGAGCACACGATTGCTCCGACCACAAGCTCCATTTACCCGACCACCCTAATTTTTTGGACAAACCCCCATCGCCATGGCTGCAGATCTGGCGATGGAGCTCTTCATTGGGAACGAGGAGGGGGAAGGAGAAAGGGAAAGAAAATACATCAACATCAACATCACCTTTATCCCAAACTAGAAGGGAAAGAAGATAGATTGAATTTTTTTTCCCTATACTTCAACTCAGCAGACACTCGTCAATTTATTGTAAGACATAGGTAATAAACGCACGCCACTTCAGCAATTGACGTGGTGCTTAATTTGTAACTACTGTATATTTTCTCAGCATCAAGAGATTATTTAAGTAGATCTATTCTGCAAACTAAGGAGGAACCACACTAAAGAGGAACAATACTTTAGCTCATCAACAAACACCATCTCCACCGTAACGAGTTCACTTACCAAGCGTTGCAACTCATTCAACTGATCCACCATTGGATAAGCTTCTTGATTTAGTAATGGTTTCTAACCGATTCCTAATAAATTAGTAGCGACTCCAAAATGAATCGATTTGCATGTTTAATTGATTCAATCGAAACTCCAAAGTTGCGATTGGTATGGACTTGGGAGAGTCTCCGTTAAGTATTTACTTAGTAATGTATTGGCTTTCTCTTGGTGGCTCACTTCTGGGAAGATTGTGACAAATTAGACAATTTTAGGTTGGATCATTTTCGATTCATCCAAATCAGGACTGACCGTCGATTTGACTGGTTTACTCCGGATCATGCATGCACTAGCCAAACAGTATACGCTCAGCCTAGACGTGTTAATTATTTTATGGGCGCTTTCTTCTTTTTCATTAACTTAGTTTCTTTTCGGGGCTTGGAAGCAAAACAAAATAGAGAAATTTTCCTTCTTTTATTCATTCTGAGACACAAACATCCTTCGTTTAGCAACTCAATCTGTCCGACGACATACAAATATGAACTAGAATGTTTATTAAACTACAACAATTATACAAGGCCATATGCCCTGAAACTTCACACGGCAAAAAGGAAAATAAGGGATTGAAAAGAGTAACAGAAGATAAATCCATAAGCTCCCAGTGAGCGAGAAGGAAGGCAGCTTTTTATTAGCCAACTACGTGCTCACAACATTGAAGCTGCTTCAATGGCCTACAGATGCTTTTTCTATTTAACCTAACTTCAAAGCTTCAAACCAGAACCATGCAACTTCTCTTCCACGACACCGTCAATTCTCTCCCCCATCTTAGCACTCATGTGATTCACCCAATCTCCAACCTCGCCTCTCCTGAAGAACCACTTGCTCTCTTGTCCAGTGGACAGCTTCCCGCTTTTATTCACCTCCAACCCGCTCAAATTGTCGAAGCTACACATCCGTAGTATTCCCTCCACCGTCCCGTCTCTCAGGTCTTCTTCGCTGAATGGACACCCCAAGAAATCGGCCAACCTGCTCACATGAACACGCGGGTCCTCTTTCATCTGTTCGTACATCACGAACAACACCGTCTTGTTCTCGGGCATCTCCAAGTTCGCCTTGTGGTAACCCAGCACATGGTCCCAGTAAGGCCCATAAGGGCTCGCCCCTCGACAAAACTTGTCAAGGCACTCCTGGATCGGAATCTGGCCCTTCTCTTCTGGCCTCAGCTTGTTGAAGTAGTGCCACATTGAGACGAAGGTGTCCTTGGGGTTCCTACACAGGTAAACCAGCTTGCAGTTGGAGTCCCTCACCGACTGTGGAAGGGAGGAATAAGGCAGGTGGGTGTTGAAGAGCCTCGGAGACGCTAAAGCAGCGAGGTCGGGATTTTCTTGCTCGAGATAGAGCCTGACCTCCAAGTTGAGCACGAGGTCGTGCGGGTTTTGAGTTAGGAGAGGGTGGCTTCGTTGTGAGTCGGAGTCGGAGTACTTGGCACGGTTCAAAAGAGAGAAGAGGATGGCCTTCAGCCAGGTGGTGCCGGATTTTGGGTTGGTGACGAGGAGGATGTCAGAGGGGTGAGCTTGGAAGTGGTTTTGGCAATTGAAGATGCCATTCAAGAGCCAAGAGGGGAACGAGAAGCCTTGGTACAAGCGGAGAGAGGTGGTGACCCAGTCTTCTTCTGAAGGGAGAGAGGAGAGCAAGTCCTTGAATTCTTGCGGCATGTCGTCGTCTCGCAAGTACCTTAAATGGGGTGGAATAAGAGGTTGAGAGGCATGCATGGTGGTGGTGGTGAAAGAGGAGGTGCAGAACTGGAGCGAAGAGTTAGTTTGATGTTTAGTTGAACAATGACCTTAATAGAGGCTTCTTGCATGAGACAGATCGTTGCTGGGACAAGGTCTGAAACTTGAAGCAAAAACTTATATGAACATGGCATCGATTGTTAGGAGTCTCATGTAATCTAATTGCTGCTGGTCGCCGTCCGTCGTGGTGGTCGGCAGCCAGCAGAAAACAATAATGGAGAAAAAAAAGAAAACATAAAAAAAGAAAAAGGAAAACAGAAAACAGAAAAAGATAAATAATTTAAATATTAAAAAATTCTCATTTAAAAAAAAAATAAAAATGAAAAGAAAAAAACACAGAAGAACAAAAAATTATTGAATGGTGTGCATGGAGGTAAATTAAATTCAATTTTCATACCTCACAACAGAAAATATTTTCCCAGTGTTTTTCATATTTCAACCAAACACCGAAAAATATAGTCATTTTCTTGGAAATTGGCTTCTCGAAAAATATTTTCTAGAAACGACTCATTTTTCATGAAACAAATGGAGCCCTTAATTACATGAGCTGAGATTAACAAAATAATGGACGGTTCGTGTCTTGGGAGCATAGGCTGGGCTTTGAGCCCGATTTATTACAAAATTAAGAACCATCCCCCAAATTAAGGGCTACAGCAGCGTGTGACCCTTTCACATGAAAAGAAGATTCCACATGATTTCTAGAGGCAATCTAATCAACGCCGAAGAGCTGTGCATGACACGAACATACTTGGGTCGGATATCGTGACAAATTATTTTGAGCTTTTCTAGCAGCCTCTGGCCTATGGGATTACTGCTGCTAATGTGAAATTATTGTACATGAGTGTAATATATACATGTATATAAAACCGAATTTTGGCACTGACAATAATGGGTTTCATGTGGATCTCAATTCTCAGATCAGATGGTTAGATTGATTGAGGTTAGTTGACGTATTAGCTACGTGAAATTCTTTGCTCGTCGCCGGTGGTGGATGCTGCTTTCATTGATCATCCTTGGAACGATGTTTGTACTCATTTGGGGACATCTTTATCATCTCGTCCACAGTGGCCCCATTCCTCCATTATTTGTGTCCCTCCTCCGCTTTTACGTGGGGCTATCCACGTTAGTGGAGCAGACAACTTGCGAAATCGAAACGCTAAGGATGTTAGCTCCACTACCGTCAAAATATTAGATGATTTGATCGATCAAATGGATTCTTTATCGAAGGAATGAAATAAATGGGTTTCTGAATTTTGATTCAAAGTGCAATGCGGTTCTTGAATTGTAATTTGTTCAATATTATCGTTGAATTTCAGCTCAACATACAATGTGATCTTTGAACTTTCAATTTTTTAAGTCAGTTGTTAAATTATATGAAAATGTTCAATATTGTCCTATTTATCTTTAGGGACAATATTGAATATTTTCATATAATTCATGAACTAACTTGAATAAATTAAAATTTTGGGGACCACATCGTACATTGAACTAAAGCTCAAGGGCCACATTACATATCGAAGGGGGACTTCTGTATTCCGGATCATCGAAGTGTTTTTAATATCTTATACCTACAATTTGTGATTAAAAATTATTTTAGCTTGTAAAATGTGTTTTCTTCCCTACAACAATCAATAGTGTTTAATGTGGAGTCATTAAAGTTTCGAAGTTTTAGAAAACATCGTTCCTGAAAAAAAGTTCCCGATAAGCGCCGTGCATTGCACGGGCTGTTTTTTTTTTTTTTTGTTGGAAACGGATTTAAACCTTTCATTCATGATAAGAAAAACTACAGAAGCTAGTGTTCATAAAATCACAACATAACATATCCCAAAGGGTTGGGAGGGTTTGACCATCCAGTCAGAAGGAAGCAAATTTTTCCGATGGTTTTAGTGACCCAGTTCGCTACGTTGTTGGGTTCACGTGGGCATTGCACCGGCTGTTAGCATTGTGCAAGTTAGTCGACGAGGCTTATCATATGCATGCATGCCAAAAGAAAAATGATAAAGTACGAAGAGTTCTTTGAACGGTTGATAAATGTTTAATCAAGTGACTCAATATTTTTTATGCAATTGGGTCCCTAAGCTATATATTTGTTTTGTTTGAGTTGGTCATTCCGTTAAAAAGACAAACGGAGATGCAGACATGACGTTAAATGCTAATCTCGCATCGTATGTAGCAACCATATTCGAAGAAGTTGCTTTCAAAAATTTCATAAAAAAATTGGAAACGAACGAAAATCTGGAAAAAAAAAATCAAACCGAAATTCATTGGTCTCCATCTAAAGGTAGCTTTGTGCTGCAATCCGGATTGCATTAGTTTTGCGTACGAATTCATTTAAAGAGTCGAAAATTACATTTAATTTTGCAAGTCTTGGACACCTTCATCCACTTGCTAATGCAGAACGTTAGGTTTCGACCAAAAAAAAAAAAATGCAGAGCGTTTCGGTGGGAAATAGACAATTAAACTTGATTTTGAGTGAGTCGGTCAAGAATTTAATATAGGGAAATGCTTGCATGACAGTGTTGTCTGGAACGGTACAATCTCAATCGTAGATCCACACACCATCATCGCGTGTTTTGCATAAAGTACTCATTAATTAAGAGATCGTGTGGTCAGAAGTAACTGACAGTACTGTCAGATTGTTAGGTTAGTAGCTTCCTTTAATGTATTGGCCCTCACTTGCCTAATTCATATACAAAACCTCAGCTCATTCCTTTGAAGTACGGAGACTTGGTAGTTTACGTGTATTAACAGGATATAGTAAAGCTAGATATTAGCACTATTATATTCAACAGATAACTTTTTAAGAAAAATTTCTATTAACCCTATTTTTGAGTAATTGTAGGAGTATAAAGAAACTGTTCCACAGATGACCTAATCTATCGTTTATTTGATGGTTTGTGAGAAAGTGAGCAGTTACAATTCTTCCAATTTCTAATATTTGTTCTTTCTTTCCTTAGAAAAATGATCGGTGATGAGATAGTACTCCTAGGT
>JAGVVM010017968.1:0-10513 GCA_019149425.1 Psidium friedrichsthalianum
ACTTCTCTCCTCTTATCTTTTGTATTCTGTTCGTCGGCTTTGATTCTCTCCTCTATCATTTTAACAATAATGGCCAATTTTCCTACGCACATCCTCCCGGCTGAAGTTACGTTCAAATATGAAAGACTTTATCACCTTCTAGGCCAAGGTTATATTTATATAGCCCATCATCTGAGTATCGAAACCGAGATCCTCGATCTGTTCAGGATGTAAATGCCTCTTCGATCGAAGGTACCAATATGGAGAGGGAATACAGGGCGTTCCCACACGCCTTCATCAACTTTCTAGAGGTCTGCCGGAGCACTTATGAAACAGTCACCTTAGTCTATATCGTGAAAGCTCGTTACCAAGATCGATCTGAATGCCTGGAATTTGTAAAACACTCGGTTGCCCGATACAAGAAGGCCATCAAGTCTACTGATGAACGGGTCTCACTGTTGGTTCACGAGAGAGAGAAGCTGGTGGAGGGCCTAGCTTTGAACCATACATACTTTGAGCATGATCTGAGTGATATCGTGATGAAGTTCAGATGTAAGTGGCTGGAGGAGAGGCTCGATGATTTAACGACGGATATAGCTTTCGAGAGAGACTTGATCGGGAATTTGAGATTCGCCGTTGAACATCATGAGGTTAATGCAGCCAGGCACAAGGAGAAATGTATCTACCTGCTCTTCAAGCTTGCCGATCTCGAATCCCAGGTCGTTCAGTCCAGGCAGAACATTAATTTCATGGAGAGCCAATTGAGCTCTTTTGTGATGCTTATTAGGGCTCAGTTTGGCTTTACTTTTTCTCCCCAGTAAGTTGTTGTAAAACTCGTTGATGAATGAAATCAAGAAAAAATATTCACATGTTTGTGCTTTAATTTTCTTGTCATCTCTTCTCTCGCATAGCATGATAGAATGATTCAAGACACAGGAAATACCGAGGTTTAACATTTTTCTTGATATTAGCTGCTTTAGACGATAATATCAAGAACATTAAATCAACTTTCGACAGCAGACCCCACTAACCACCTTGAGCCCCGTGAGCTAGCCACGTGAATTATTGCAAATATGACCACTCGATTAGTGCGTCATTAAATAAATCAGGCCACCTGTTGCGTGCCCCACTTCACTCATACTTTATTTCTTTCGACGTCCACTTGTTTGTGTCTGTCACCTGTAGTGTCAGGAGAAATGCTTGCTACATAGATTTTGACTATACAGTCTATGCTTCTCTCAAGAAAGTATAGGAATCCCCCAATACATTAAGGATGCCCCCATGTTTGATCCAGATAAATTCATTGCCGTACCAGAATACATAGCCCATACATGTTCATTGATTGACGCAATTCCGTCTTTGGGGCTTCTTCATTTGCCCCCAGGATTATCGGTTGAGGCATCGGCCATTTCCGTCCTTTCATATTCCTCTAGATTATTCCTGGTATATTATCACCGATGAGCCCAATTTTGCTTCTGTTCGGGGTACCTATGATTCCCTGCAAAAGTAAAGGAAATAATTAGTATGTGATCCAAGAGAGGTCGGTCCATGACTCCTACACTAGTCCAATTTTGTTTTTCAATTTTGTGGTGAAATCAAAAAAAAGTTTCTTAGGAAGACACAGGTGAATTTCTCAAAAAGGATTTTCTTGCAGATTTTACCATTTGGAAAGAAAATGTGATAGAATCCTTTGATGTTTAGCAAATTTTCCGAAGGAATGTTCCTCTCTTATCAAAATGAATTTTTAGAGGTAAATTTATTAAGAAAATCTCATTTCTATTGAAGCAAGAAAGATGTGATAAAATCTTTTATTGGTCAAAAAATTCCCCGAAAATATTTTTCACATTCATTTCTTTTTTCGAAAATAGGACGCCAATTTTTTTGAAAAAAATGACTACGATGTCAAGTTCAAAATTTGACTGACACCTAACATAGATCAACCAAAAATAAATAGAAGATAAAGTTAGAGAACTTACTTTCACCTTGAAGAAAATGCAAATCACATAGGCATGCACGTGAATTGTGAGTTTAAATTCTAGCCTATCTATCCTAAAGGCTCACAAATTGAAGCGAAAAACTTACGACGAAGCGTGGCGACAATCTCGCGCACATAATCAAGATTAGCTGTGATCCTACGATGTAACCAGAATTAGCCCGGCCTTTCCACTTCGGCTGCTTGAGTCAAAAGTTATAGCCCTCGCTTCGGTAATCTTACCGTACATGAGGCCTAACTTTTAAAACTCTTTTTTGAAAAGGAGTTCAAGATTGAATCTGGACTAACTTTCAATGTAATCTTACGTTGAACGCTAGAACCAAATCACAATACCATTATAAAACTAGTGCCCCAGGTCCGACCACGAGACGTGTGTGATGTAGTGCTAAAACTATTAATTATGCATAGTAGTTAAATTCAGACACCACTTCAAAAATGTGCAAAAAATTTAATCACAATTTTCTCACACCAAACCTGCAAAACAAATGGTTAGTCAAACACTCCACCCCTTATAACTCATATCTGTAAAAACATATAACAACTATAGAATGAGTTCCAAGCAAGATCGCCAAAAGCGTGATATCCATGAAATTTTCATTGGCCTAAGTCCACTAAGGCTATCAAAATTTCGAAAAAATTCAAGTACTCCAATTAGCGCCTTCTTTTTTTGAAAATTCAAAAATTTCAATCCCCAGCAGAGTTACCAAGCTGTCACAACCTAAACATTTCGATCGGTGAAAAATTTTTAGGTTAATGGATTATCAGGTTAATTAGATTAACTAACCTAATACGTACTCTCCCAAGCCTTACTGAATCGCAACTTTGATTTTTTTTTTACCACATGATTTTAGAATTTGGAGTCTCTACTAATCATTTTTTGATAGGTCGATTAGAAATCTAAGTAAATTAGCGGGAGAATTAAATTACTTCTACGAACCAGAGATTATGAGTTCGGGGACTTGGTTACACTAGTTAATTAAAACTAATGCCCTTTCGGTACCTTAATTCTATGGATATCATAATTTTGGCAACTCAGGCTTGGTTTACTCTTAAAGCTCTAGTGAGGTGTTCTCTTTTTGTATTTTTACTTTTTAAATGGAATGCATGGATGGTAATGGTGCATGGATAAGCAAAACGTAAATAGGCAAATATAGACACTCAAATATATACATGCGAACGTGGACATACAATCATGAACATGTGAGCATAGATATACAAATATGACATGCAAATGTGAACATACGTTATATACGAACGTGGACACGCAAGTACGGCATACGAATATAGACATGAGGATGCGACATACAAATAAATCATTAAAAATAGGATTGGCCAGTCGAAATGGCCCGTTTCCTAATTTTTTGGGATTTTTCTGAATTTCCTGAAATTTTTCAAGACAATTTACCTATTAGGAGAAAAATCATCATTTTGGAAAAGATCGGGAAGGAAAATCATAAAAATAGGATTGGCTAGTCGAAATGGCCCGTTTCCTAATTTTTGGGATTTTTTTTAATTTCCTTGAATTTTTCAAGACAGTTTGCCTATGTGGGGCAAAATCGTCATTTTGAAAAGATTAGGAAGGAAAATCAACAAAATAGGATCGACCAGTCGAAATGGCTCGTTTCCTAGGTTTTGGAATTTTTCTTTTGAATTTTTTTTTATTTTGCATGAATATGCGTGAACTAATAACAATACGAATACGTATGCGGTATGGCAAAGTATGCATGAGCTAAACTATATGAAATGCACATGAATGGCATTTTTTTTTTGTATTTTTGAATGCTTCCCATTCCAGGGTTTAATGGTGCAGAAATTAAATTATAGAAAGTAAAGGCAGTAAATAAAGAACCTCCAACGGGTGAGTCAACCTTCCCATTTTGGGGTTTGATGGTACAGAAATTAAATTGCAAAAAGTAAAGGCAGTAAATAAAGAACCCCTAACGTGTGGGTCGGCCTTCCCATTCTGGGGTTTGATGGTGCAAAAATTAAATTGCAGAAAGTAAAGGTAGTAGATAAAGAACCTCCAACGGGTGGTTCGGCCTTGACTCGGCCTACCCATTTTGGGGTTTAACGGTATAGAAATTAAATTATAGAAAATAAAGGCAGTAAATAAAGAACATCCAATGGGTGGGTCGGTCTTCCCATTCTGGGGTTTGATGGTGCAGAAATTAAAATATAAGAGATGAAATACAATAGATCTTTACACCACCAAGTATGGGACAGAATCTGCCGCAATTTGGGATTTGGATCTTTTAAGTGAAAAATGTAGAAAATTGCAATACAAATACGACATGTAAATATGACACGGTATAATCAAAATTTAAATCAATCCATTGAGGTAACGACATTCTCGAAGATTTTAATGGTTAGGATCGTTACTTGATTTGACGAATTTGATTGCAGAATTCGGACCTCGTGTCACCTTATGGATCAAGATTGCGGCTTGAACGACAGGGATGAACTCATGATTTGTGTTGATCGATAGAGAAATTGGTAATGGTAACACCTAGATTTAAATTCCCACCTTCTTCACGACCCTCTTTTGAAAAAGAATTCTCTCTTTTTATTTTTTTTTCTCTCTCTAATTTTTCTTCAATTTCCCAAAACCCTCTCAAACATTTCAAATTTTCTCTCCAAAAAAATCCCTTCCTCCAAGCTCTCTTCTTCCTCCTTTTATAGCCCACTCATTTATCTCCCATTCTAATTTCTCCATTAACTCTATCTCCTTTTCTAATTTCTCTACTAGCACTTCTTCATCTTCATCTTCCCTTCTCCATATCTATCTCCCATTCTAATTTCTCCACTAACTCTTCTTCATCTCCATCTTCCCTTCTCTATTCTCATTTTATTTTCTCCATATATTCTTCTCCATCTTCCCTTCTCTATTCTAATCTTATTTCTCCATCTACTCTTTTCCATCTTTCCTTCACTATTTTAATTTCTCCACTAACTATTCTTTTAGTTATTTACAAAATAATCCCTCAAGTGTTAGGTATTTACACTCTAGTCATTGAGATTTTAATGCAAAATTCAACTAAGCCCTTTTACAAAACTGAGTCATTCTGGGTACATTGGGCCAAAATGAAAATTTAAACTATTAGAGGATAATGTCACAACTCCTAAAAGTGAAAAATTAAAATAAAATGACTTGAATTGGATTTTTTTAGGGCCGATTCGAGATTATGCTCGTGAAGGAACATATGACCCCGAATTGTATTTTTTGAATTTATGATGGCCAACATAAAAAGGGAATTAAAAGAAAAATATTGACTATTTTTATGTATTTTTGTGGTCTCAAATATTATTTTTCCCGAATTTTTAAGTATTTTTTTACTTTTCAAAAAAAAATATGAAAAATCACTTTTTGTTCAAAATTGGTTCCTTATACTTGGCCAAGGCTTTCAAAGTAGATTTTTCAATTTTCTCATTTTTTTTCTTGATTTTCTATGAATTTTGGAAAATAAAAAAACGTTGAAAAATATTAAAAATATGAAAAATTATTTTTTGTTCAAAGATGGTTTCCTAGGCTTGGAAAAGGTCCCCAAAGTTGATTTTTTAATTTTGTAAGTTTTTGTGAAATTTTTATTAATTTTTTAAAGAGAAAATGTGATAAAAAATCATGTCTCAACAAAGTCATCATCAATTTTTTGTACCTCTCATTATAAAAATATGGCCTTTTTCAAGCCTACCTTAAACCAATGTTACAACATATCCTGAAGACTTTTCTGATTGAGATATTTCAAGTGTATGTGGGGTTTCACATAAGAAGCTACTGCATAAAGGAGTAAGTACAATCTTGTCTTATTTTATCTTCAAGGTTCTTGACTTGTAAATGCAAAGGAGATATCTTCAAAATTTGATTCATTTATAAGCCTCAAAATACTTATCCATTGCATAAGCCTTTAACCAAACCTACCTTATGGTCCCTTAAAAGACCTCCTCTAATCAATCAAAACATATGTACTGTGAATGGTCCCAAAATTCTTGACATATGTTTCAAGTGATAATTTGAGTATTCTTTAGAAATTTCCCCAATGAGGAAACAAAATCACTCAAAGAGTGAGATTGTGAGAAGCTCTTTATGATGAGTATACTCCAACTGATGTTTTAATCAAACTTTTTTGGTAAATTTAGATCATTTGATTCAAAATCATCCTTGTAAAGGATTTTCGACCATGCTAGTTATGTTGCAAGATGTTTTGAATAATCTCCTACATCACATTGCATTCATTGAAAAATTCTGCCTGACTCCTAGACGATCAATAGAATAAGAGCATAACCCATCTTGAAGACTTGAGATATTTAGAATGCTTGAAATCTTCTAATATCTATCTCTTTGGTAAGAAAAATAGGGTTTGAGCTTTGTCGCGACTTTTCTCGAGATTTTTACCGAAGTGGCAATTCTCGAGGGAGCTAATGGATTGCCAAGATCTTGTCCGCTTGATAGGACGGGTGAGATCGAGGCGCAGGCCCTTTCAGGCCCATACTAAATCACATCATGGAGAAATCTTATCACACGAGGTTGATCTTAGTGTGGTCAGATGACATGTGATCAGTGTCTATGCCTTCGGAGTTGCCACTAATTTTTTTTAGGGTAAATTGGAAATCCTATTGCACGATTGGGAGAGACTGTTTGATTATGTGAAAATCAGAGAAGTAGGTTCGAGAACTTAGTTAGGTTGACTTTTTGATTGACGCCATTTCAGTACTTAAGTTGATTGATTTTCTCACCTATAGATTTCATATAGATTTTTTGGGTGAAGTAAGTCCTAAAATCTAAAAGGTAATTTGGGAAAGTTAGGATCAAATTGACCAGAGAGATAAAACGATCATTTTTCAATGCTCATGAACCCAAAATCATAAAAATAGGTCAAACCAATTGAATGTGGTCATTTCTTATTTTTCATGATTTTTGGGAAATTTTCCAAAATTTTTTATTTTTTTGAAATTTTTTAGAAATTTTTTATGAAATTTTTCTTTTTATTTTTAAAGCATTTTTAAATTTTTATTCGGTTATTATTATTATTTTTATTTAATTTTTCAGGCCGGGTTGGGTTATCCCGGCCCACAAACCTGAAGGCCAACCCAAACCCACACGGATTTTGACTTGAGACCTAAAACGACGAAGTGTTGAATTTATTATTATTATTTTCCAATTTTTTTTTAATGTTTTCTCAGAATTTTTATTATAAATGGCTAATCCGACGGCCTAGAATTGCACACATGGCTAAGCTACAACCCTTAGATTGGATGACCAAAATAGACGGCCCAGATTAAGCAAAGACTAGATCTTAGCCGTCTAAACCAAATACTAAAATCTACAGCTCAGATTAAACCTTCAGACCAAATCTCAATAGTCCAATCTAAATTTTGTTTTATTTTTTTTTCTAAAAAAGGTTTTATAATCCAAAAATGATTATTGGAAATCTATTTTTATTTTCAAAAAAACCAGATTTGGAAAACTGGCACAACTCTCACTGTCCAATCTATTTTATTTTTTTTATTACTATTACAAAACGAATTGTAACGACCGATCTAACGTGGCACACTACATTAGGCTTTGACTGGTCAAGGAATTACATGGCATTACAACATCAACGCCATGTCAGTGTTGACATGGCATCGTCTTCTCCACCACACTAAAATAGAATGAACAGCCAAGAGCTCCTCGAGGCCAATCAATGGTCAAACCAACTCTAATAAGCCTAAAACCATTCTCAAACAATTTGCCTAAGCATGCATATCAACATATCCAAAATTCAAGGCATTTCAACAGCAATCTGTCCTAGTCAAGCTTGCACAGAGCTCGGCCATGGTGGTTCAATAATACAAACTGGAGCAAAACCAGAGTTGAAATTCATAGGACAACATCACAAAGAGCTAAGGCAACTTACTTGAAGCTTGGATCGAGCTCTAGATTGCCAGATTTTTCAGCCCAAGTCACAATGAAACCGTGACTGGTAGTAGGTCCGACTTGGGGTTTTAAGCCATGGAAATGCAAAACAAATGATGCAGGTATGGTTAGTGATGTTTAGCAAGTAAAATGCACACACTAGTTTGCAAAATAATTGATGGAATACTAATCCACCATTGTTGTAGACCTTCAAGCTCAAAAATGGCACTCACCTATTCTTGAGTTCTGAGGTTGATCGGGTGGGTTGGGAAGCTTTGCTGGATCCTCAAGAAGCTCAGAGAAGTGGTCTTAAGCTTTGATTCCTCCTAGGACGACTTGGCTAAGCTTGGGAAGCTCTCAGCTATGGTGGACTTGTAGAGAGCTTGGAGAGCTCATTCTCTCTCTTCTTCCCCCCCCCTTCTCTCTCTCTATATATATATATATATATATATATATATATATATTCTGTTTCAAGCATTATGCATGAATGAACCTCCCCTTGACCAAAACACATCAGGTTGTTATATCCCAATTGGCTTCAAAAATTTGGTGCGGGAATGGTTAAACCAACTTGTTTTTGCATGTGACACCACGTGATTTGTGGTCAAATAAGCACCGGAGAACTTAGGCAACTCCAGTAATCAAGTTTGGTAGTCTGGCGACATAGAATTGGATACGAACTAGGTTAGTTCTTGCTTGGTTTCTCTTGCATGCGAAAATGTCACATTTGGGGAAGATGATGGTTGACCAGGTCCTGGGTCGGATCTGGTTTGACCCAATAGGCCTAGTCAATCAAAAATTGCAAAATAACCCTCAAAACTTCAAATTTTCCTAAATTGAACCCCAAAATTAGGCTCAGGGGCACAAAATCTATAAAAAAAAATATGTGTTTCCCCAAAAATTTTCAAGTAATTATAGAAAAACCCCAATTTTCAAATTTGATTCGAGGACCCATTTCATCAAATCCAAAATTTAAATGACCTTTTTTTAGCTCAAACCAATGCCACAAATGGACTCAAGGGATCAAAACTAGAGGGTAACATGTTTATATTTTTAATTTAGTCCTTGAAATTTTTTTAATTGCATGTTTAACGTGATGAGGGACCAATTTGCAATGTTTTTTCTTAGGGAGTTTGGTCCTTTTCGTGAAATCTAATAATTCCTTGAACTTTTTGGACTAAAATGTAACTTTTGAAAATAGAGGGGAATGTCACGACTCTAAAAATGTAAAAAAATGAGAATTTAAAATGCTAAAATGCAATTTCTAGGATATTTGGAATTAATTCGGGAATATGCTTAATTAGGAAAACCATAATCTCAAATCAATATTTTTGAATTTTCTTTGGCCAAATTGAAAATAAAATTAAAATAAAAATATTGGTATTTTTTTATTTTATGGCCTCAAATGCTATTTTTTTAATGAATTTTCAAGTACTTTTCTATTTTCTGAAAATATTAAAAAATGCAAAAAAATGAAAAAAAAATATTTTTTGTTCAAAAATGATTCCTTAGGATTGGCCAAGGCTTTTAAAGTTGATTTTGTAATTTTTTGAGTTTTTATGGATTTTCTATGAATTTTATAAAATAAAATAATGAAAAATACTGAAAGTGTGAAAAAAAATTATTTTTTGCTAAAAATGTTCCTAGGCTTGCAAAAGGCTTCCAAAGTTTGTTTTACAATTTTATGAATTTTTATAGATTATTTATGAAATTTCTAAAAATGAAAAGACAAAAAATCAAGTGTCAACAAGTTTCTACAGGTTTCCTAATCTCCTCAAGTCCCAAAAGGGTACCTCTTTGGTAAGAGAAATTGAGTTTGGGTTTCTGTAAGTTTTTTGATCTCCTCAGATCCCAAAAAGGACATTTTCTTTGTTAAACGATTTGTGTTAAAAGTTTCTATATGATTCTTGAATTTTTAGATCTTAGAAGAGCATCCAAAATCAAGTTCAAAGGTAGAAACTACCTAGAGGACCAATAAGCGATAGACACCACCTAAAGGATTCGCTCAATGGTAGACACTGCCTAAATGATTAGCTTAATGGTAGACATCACCTAAAGGATCGGTTCAAAGGTAGATACTGCTTAAAGGATCAATTTAATAGTAAATATCACCTAAAAATTTATCTCAAAGGTAGATATCGCCTAAAGGATCAGTTCAACGGTAGATATCGCTTAAAGAATCAGTTCAAAGGTAGACAATGCCTAAAGGATCACTACAATGGTAGATACTGTCTAAAGGATCATCTCAAAGGTAGATATTGCCCAAACGATCAGTTTAATGGTAGATACCGCCTAGAGGATCAGTTCAAAGGTAGACACCATCTAAAAGATCATCTTAAGGTAGACACCGCTAAAAAGATCAGCTCAATGGCAGATACCGCCTAAAAGATCATCTCAAAGATAAATATCGCCCAAAGGATCAGCTCAACATTCTATCTTCTTTTGCAAGAACCGAAAGGCTTGTCTTTTCTTACTTGTTTTTGCAAGATTAGAAAATTTCATCATTCTAACCCTCTTTTGTATGGACTAGAAAATTTCTCACTCATTATCCTCTTTCATGAGGACACCACCCATAAGTCTTTTTCCATGAGCACAGGCACGTGATTGCAACCTATCACCCATTGAAGAACTTGAAAAATGACTTCATT
>JAGVVM010017969.1:0-12254 GCA_019149425.1 Psidium friedrichsthalianum
GATTGAAGAAGATGATGAAGAGTGATAATACAGAGGATGATTACAAGACTCATTGGAGTATCCCATTTTGCCATTGGTACATCCACCGCCATATTCGGATATTGACTTTGAGTTGATGAGAGACGATACAAGAGCCAAGCCCAGTCGTATGTTGTTTGATGCATCAAAAGAATTTGCTGTTGGGATGCTATTTCCATCACGGGATGCGGTACAGTTAGCTACGAAAGAGTATTCTTTGAGAAGAAATCACCACTTTCGCAGTGATGAGACAAAGAAGGCCAAATATATGATAAAATGTGGTAATCCAAATGGTCCGTGTGTTGGAGACTCCGTGCAATTAGACAATCTACTATGTTATGGAAAATAACTAAGTACACCGGGCCACATACATGTAACAATCCTCAAATGTCAAGGGATCATCGACAACTTGATCAGAAGTACCTATGCACCCAAATAGAAGCAATGGTTACTGCCCAACCAGATATCAAAATCAAGCCACTGATGGCAGAGATTAAAGACAAGCTAGGTTCGAACCTACTTATCGTAAAACCTGGGCAGCTAAACAAATGGCGATTGCCAATGCTTTGGAGGATGGGATGCGTCGTACGGTCAGCTGAGAAAGTATATGAATGAAATGCAATTGAAGAATCCAGGTTCTCATGTTGTAATCGATGATTACATGAACGTAGATGGGAGTTGCAAAATTTTTCATCGCATGTTCTGGGCTTTGAAGCAGACGATTGAAGCTTCAAAAGTTGTCGTCCCGTTATATTTGTCGATGGGACTTTTTTGTACGGAAAATACAGAGGAATGCTCTTTTGTGCGTGCTCACTTGATGGCAACAATCACATATTTCCATTGGCATTTGCTGTGGTCGATGCCGAAAATGTGGACAACTAGATATGGTTTATGACTTCGTTGCGGAGATATGTGACTAGTAGAGATAATATTTGTGTAATATCAGATAGACATATCGGGATTAAGAGAGCAATGGAGACAGAAGGGTGGCGTCCTCCACATGGCCACCATCGGTATTGCATTCGGCATATAGTCAGCAACTACAATAAACGCTTCAAAAATGCCGAAGGCAACAACTTATTCAGATGGCAGGTAAATTATTGTATTGAATTTTAGTAATTTCAAAAAATGGAATTATTTTTTAATAATTTCAAAGCCGAATGCGAACAACTTATTATTTTTTTAATGTACAGCTTACGAGAATCAAAAGTGGAAGTTTGCACGCATCATGAATCAAATTAGGGCTTTAGATCCACGAACAGCTGAATGGTGTGACCAGATTCCACTGGAGAAATGGACGAAAGCTTATGATGATGAAGGGAAGAGATACGGATCGATGACAACCAATTTAGTTGAATCGGTTAATGGGATGCTCAAGGGCTTTCGTGGTCTGCCTATACAGCTATGGTGAATAAGATATTCCATCAGTTGGTTCACTATTTCGACACCAGAAGAACTACATACAGGAGCCAGAAGCTGAGTGGATGGTATATACTAAATTCGCAGGCGAAACGCTACTGCAAAAAACAGTCAAAGAGCACAAAGCATAATGCGACACGGTTCGACTCTGATCGAGGGATTTTTGAAGTTCTAACTGGATCCAGAGGAACAGGAGGGCGCACACACCTTGTAGACCTAAACAATCGAACGTGCACATGTGGAAAATTTCAAGAAATTAAAATCCCATGTTCGCACGTAATTGCAGCATGTCAAAAATATGCAATTGATTACCAAGCATACGTGGATGAATTCTATACATTGGATAGAACACTTCGGTGTTATAGGTACATGTTTCATCCATTGGGGGATCCTAATTACTGGCATGAACTTCATGAGCTGCCATTAGTACCAGACCCGAACCGTATTAGGAAGAAAGGAAGGCCCCGTGCATTACGGATACGTAATGAGATGGACTGGAGGACGCCGAGCAGTAGCACTTCGCGCAACCATTGCACCAACTGTGGAAAATCCGGCCACAATAGGCAAACTTGTGCATACAGATCGACCCAGAAATAAATTTATATAGTGTGTGAATATTGAAATGTAATAAATCGATTTCCATACTCAAAAGTTAATTGCATGAATTACGTAAATTACGATTTGTTCAGTGTGACATTCATCAAGTTCTTTTGTTCCATTTGCAGGCATGGCAGCAAGAGATTACATTCGACCGGGACCTGAGATTGATTCACTACTTACGCAGCAGTCCTCTCCCATAGATCACAAGCCATATGGGACTCTAAGGTATTTAATAAATTTAGCAGTTAATATATCATTTGCACTAACTAGATAATATTTGTAATTTCACTAACAGTTAATGTAACATTTAACAGCTAGACGAGAATGCAGTTCTTAAATGTCAATGAAGTGCGCGTATAGGTGGATTGGATGATCGCATTGTCCAGTATGTTCGGAATTCAGGATTTTACGGAGTTTATGCAATGGGATTTTGGCAAATGGATTGGCATTTGATTACGGCGTTGGTGGAGCGGTGGAGGCCCGAGACTCACACCTTCCATATGCCGGAAGGTGAGTGCACGATCACACTGCATGATATGGGGGTTCTGACAGGGCTTCCTATTGATGGAGATGCAGTTACTGGCCCCACTAACATGAATTGGCGTAATATTTGTGACGAGCTACTTGGCCAGGTCCCAGTCGATTTGCGTGGATCGATGGTAAAATTAAGCTGGCTAAGACAGCAGTTTGGTGAGATTCCAGAATATGCCGATGAGCTTACCCTACTTCAGTATGCTAGGGCATTCATTCTGCGGTTGATTGGAGGATCTATTTTTTCAGACAAATCCGGTTCTAGGGTTAGTTTGACTTTTCTTCCACTATTAGAGCGCATTGACCAGCCTACGCAGTTCAGTTGGGGCTCGGCAGCACTTGCATAGTTATATCGGGAGTTATGCCATGCGACGGCTTCAGATAATAGGCAAATCAGTGGTGCCGTACATATATTGCAGATTTGGGCATGGGATCGTTTTAGTTGTGTCTCCCCATCCATCGGACGTCGTTATCCTTTACCTGATACACCTCTTGGTAGTCGGTACATGATCTATTGCTCTTTTCATAAGTTTTTTTCAATATGTATTTCATATCTAATTATTATTGTTTTTCATTTATGCAGCTGGAGTCAACCCAGACAAATAACAACGGTCCCCACACATACTGTGACACACCTGCGCTTTCAATTTGATACTATGAAAACCGAAGATGTAAGTGATGATACAATAAACGCGTTCAATATAATGTTTGCTTTTAAATTAATTATTCATTTAATTTTATATGTTTTAATACTATGACAGATTACTTGGGAGCCATACACTAATGAGATTCTCCAGAATCTACCGGATTACTGCCTGCAAGGAGAACACCTTTCGAGGGCTCGTGTCCCACTCATCTGTTTCCACATCGTTGAGTGGCATTATCCAGACCGAGTACTTCGTCAGTTTGGTATGGTGCAATCGATTCCTGCTCCTCCCTTTGATCATACAGGCTTTCACGATATTGAGATGAGGCTAGTTTCAAACGACTGGGTAGCTTATCACAGAGACAGCATCAATATATGGGATGATCGTTTTACTCATATAGTCTCTGGCGAGTTTGCAACGGAGCCACTACACTATCATTCAGAATATATGAAGTGGTACCGTAGACATACACGGAGGTGGATCTCCTACAAGGGAGCTGCAACTGGTGCATCGGTTAGTACAAACACTTATAATTTACTTCATTAATTTTTTTAGTAACATAAGTTATTGGATTTTAATAACTTCTACTTACTTTTATTTCATTAATAGGCTGATGGTTTGGAGCAAATGGTACACTTAAGCTCCACTGCATTAACTTCATCCGCTACTCGGGAACACATGAGGGATGCCTTGCGGGCTTTGGCGAGGATATCTAAGGCAACCTTATACGCTTACAATGAGGAGAGGCGGCTCCGAGAGATTCCACCACCCCAACCAGCACCTACTGCAGCTCCCACTAGCCTGCACGAGGATGACATGCCTCAGACTGTTCAATCGACCCGGAGGACGAGACCAGCTCATCCAGTTAATGCTGATACCGTCCCTTACCCAATGTCCTATGATACGACAGATTTCACTCAGGGATTCACTTCAGGGTTCGATCAGATAGATTTTAATGCAGGGTTCAGTCAGTTTCCCAGCCCAGAGCATCCAGCTTATCCTTCTAGTTCTTATGGATCTGACTTCTCTCCGCTTTTCTCATACCCTTCTACCGTAGGATATGTACCATCGGAACATGGATTATCTTCTCAGGATATGCCATCATCGTCTACACATCCACCTCAGTCCGAACCTCGTCGTCGGTATAATACCAGAACGGCCGAAGAACGAAGACAACCTCATTGCGGAACAGGAGGCCATAGAGGACACCGACATTAGAGTTGATTGTAATCGAGCTGAGAGTTGTTATCTATTACTAAAATTAGTACAAACGCTTTTTTTAGTTTTTCATATGTTATATCTACGTTCTTTTAAAATTCATATATCTCTTCATATATCTTACCAATTTTCATTTACGAATAATTTTTAAATTATTGACATGCTTAGCAAATATATTATAACTTTTCAAAATTTTAATTTATAATTAAGTTATTAAACCAAGTTTCAAAATAAAATTATATATTTATAAAGTATCATAAATATATAAAATAATTTAAGTGCTCCATGAGACTTGTGCGGCATGGCCTCCAAATTGGTAAATAAAAAAATTCTTTAAATGAGTAATTTTTTTTGGAAACAATTTAAACAAATATGTAAAGTCCGAAGCGAGAGATGGGTTAAAAAAAACTCCAGAGTAGCGAGAAAAAGTTTTTTTTTCCCAAAATGGGTTTTTTTTTAAAAAAATCCATTTATTGGGTTAATTTTTTTATTTACCGATTTGGGTCCCGTGCGGTATTTATAGTACCGCACGGGACCATAAGCGGTAAATAAAATAAAATAAACCTAATTCGGTAATTTTTTTAAAAAAAAATCCTTTTTCGAAATCGATAAATTAAATAAATAGTGTCATGATTCGCTAGGTACCGCACTACATCTAAAAATCGATAAATTAAATATAATTGTAAAAATTAACAAAAAATTGCACGGTGGGGCAAATTTTTACCGTGCCGTGCGGCACTATACTACGTGCCGCACGCTTGGCAATTTTCAAACGAGAGCCGTGCGGCACTTATAGTGCCGCACGGCTCATTACACTGACACACCTACGGGTGTGTCAGTCCGTGGCAGTCCGTAGCGGCACTTATAGTGCCGCGCGAGACCCAAATCGGTAATTATTTTTTTAGAAAACCATAATCGGTAAATATTTTTTTAAAAAAAACCTAATTTGGAAAAAAACCCCTCGTCCCCCAAAGGGCAACAGGGAAAGGGGAAACAAAATTTTTTACGCTAGATTTTTCTCACGACGTCCGAATATCTTAGTTCGGTTTTGACTTCTTGGCTCCGGTTCGCTGTTCAGACAGCTCCAATTGATCCAATCTGGCTGCTTTCTTCCTCGAATCCCAGTTCCTCCTAAACCCGCCAACCGACGATTCTCTCTTCGTCGTCCCACAAAGCAATGGCATCTTCTGCCCTAGCATTTTGTGTTTTCATCGCCGTCTTCCCATGCGCTCGCTCGCTTCGTGAGACCGCCCGTATCGATCAAGGCCCTTTCATCTTCTGCGGATTATTCCACTGTCTCGGTTGCTGATAAGCACTCGAGCTCATCAAGGGTACGTGGCCTTCTGCTAGTCCTGCAACTCGCCTTATTTGTTGAGTGGCTGAATCTACTAAGCTAATTGGATGGGGGGCGGTTGAAACAACTAATGGATGGTGATGGGTTTTTTCGATTGAAGTGTTATTTACTCATGAAAGATTTGCTGGATGGTGATGGGTTTTTCGATTCAAGTGTTAGTTACCCATGAAAGATTTGCTCTTTCTTGTAAGTATTGTGAAATTTCAAGAATTACGGTAGAAATTTAGAAAACGAGGGCGTCTGAGGCGTGCAAGTACTTGTCCCCAGGATTAATTTGACCCTTCATAAAGTGCAGAAGGTATGTTGCAGCGATCCTCGAGATACACAGACCGTATAAATAGTGTGCACCTTACTATTCAGGCAATATAGGAACAGCCTAATTATTTTGATACAACAAGTCTCTGTCACTCTCCCTATCCCAACACTTGTGCTCGTATTCGAAATCTTGTGACCTTGTGTTTTTCTTAAATACAATCTTTTCCTAAGAAAGTTCCATACAACACATTAACATAATTTTATGGGAGTCCATGACTGACTAAAGATTGCTTCTCATGGGTTCAAGCTGCCGCAAAGACCATGTTCGTTGCATTTGATGCAAGCTGCCTTCTCAAGTCAACATACTTCTTGGACTTGTTTACCTCTTGCTTACTTGTGTAGAAATTTCCAGCTTGCTCACGTATTTGCACCGCCTTAAATTTGCTGCATAAAGAAGCCTAATGTTGTAGATAGTCCGTTTACTCCACTTCCACTGCCAAAGGCTCTTCACCAAGTTCTTTTTCCAATGCTGGTTTAAACTTGATAGAATTCAGTAAAATAGAATAAGCCTTTTGAAATACTTATTTTATGCAATACTACTAAGCTAAAGTTTAGTGCAATTCTCCTTGATAATCGATGTTTGGCAGTTTGCCACTTATCAGGTTTCGCAATTGCAAACTAGTCTCCCTATTGAATGGAGATTCCTATCCCACTCATGTTTTAGCTGCTTACCTTGCGTTGTCGTGCAAAAGGTAGAAATATTGTATTACGGAATTAAATGTTAAAAGTGAAGTAGCATTTTATTGGTGTGTTTTCTTTTTTTTAATTTTTTGTGTGTTTGTGCAGCAGACTGGCTGGTATTCAGTAACCAAATTTGCCTGACGTAGAGGCAAGCAGACTGGCTGATATTGACTTACATTATAGAGTTAGATGGTCCTGCATTTGCAACTTGATTATCAATCAGTGGGCAACTAGTTTTTAATGATCTGTGTGTTATATGGTTTTCATGGCAGGTGACACAATACGTGATTGCGACTAAATATGTAAAAGCAGCTATTTATTGTTTGCAATATTGCTCATCGGCCTAAATCTGATTGCAGTCCAACGATTGGCTATGGAAGTTCAAGGACAATGATATCAACATCCACTATGAAAAGCATGAAAATGGAAGCTCTGATGCTTCTAAAGATATTCTCATGGTGCCCCTATACTCTATCTGATGTGAGTGCTGTAGAGGAATGGAGACTAGTGGCCAAAGATATAGTCGAACGAGTTGGTGAAGTTAATTGGCATGCTACTATTGTGGATTGGCCCGGTCTGGGCTACTCTGATCGGTTAAAGATGGATTATGATGCGGATGTCATGGAGAAATTCCTGGTTGATTTTATAAATGCGCCTGATAGCCCTCTAAGTCACGCAGGTAGCTCCAGCACCATACTTTCTGTTCCCTCCATTAACTATCACTGGATAGCATACAGAATATTTATGCGCTGTGTTGCTTATTGCGACTTTGCTAGTGTCGATATCTGAGAAAAACAATTCAGGTGGCACAATGTCCGAAAACACATAGAAGGATATGCCATTTGTTTATTTTCAGCAATCCAAAATCAAAATTCATACATCCATCAGCACAATTCGATGCTTTACTGGTGCAAAGTTCTTATTCACTTGGAATGGGGAGATGGAACTTTCTTATGGTGTTCTTGCATAGCATTTCTCCTCTTCGTTCTTGTATCATGACCATTTGAAACTTTTCTGACTACCTACATCGTATGGTGTCAGTGATAAAGCATTTTAACAGTTGAAATGCTACAATGGCAAGGTTTATACAAGCAGTCATGTTCTTGTCCAATCAAGCAAACAAGGTGATGGACAATGGCTATACGTGCTATAGAAGTGTCGGTGAATTTCTCTATGAGGGTCAGAGTATTCTAAAAGTGTTGGACAGGCGAAATTTTGATTTATTCTCATGCATTTTTTCCTCAATATAGTAAAAGAGGCTAGTATCTGCAGCCATTAGGCTGCTCAATGATCTAACCTTTTGTCATACTTGTTCTGTACAAGGACAATTTGAGCTCAATAGTTTTAACCCTTCTCACAACTATCGTAAAGTTGCGGTCTGCTTTAGTTACTGATTTATATTGTCTTCTGCTCTGTTCAAAGCTTTTATTTTATAGTCTCTCAAGTTGTATAGATAATGCCCTTGCTAACTCTCTTCTGTATTACCAGCAGATGATTTGGTGGTTTTTTTGGAGGAGGCCATGCCGCCACAATTGTAGCGCGTGCTGCAAAAAAGGGTTTGGTGAAGCCAAGAGCTATTGCTGCTGTTGCTTCAACATGGGCTGGGCCTCTCCCTATTGTGTTCGGCCGAGACTCTTAACTTGGAATCAGTACTTTCTTTTTCTTTCCTTTTTTTTTTTTTTTTGGGGTGCCCTTTTGTTATTTCAATTTCCAGGTAGGAGTTGTTATCTACCAGTTTGAAAAGGGAGAGGCTAAGTGCATACTTGTTTACTTGGTGGTCTAGTTTACCGAGTTGGTAATTTAGATAAAAGCCAATGCTTGAAGGTAAAAGAAGTAAAAAATAAAAAAGGGAGAAGATCAACCCAATTACTTTTGTCTTGCCCCATGATTCATTGTGCTAATCACATGCCCATGTTTGTTGTTGCATTATCCGCTAAAAAAATGAGTTTATATTCTCTCCTGGATACAAATTTAATTGAGAATTCAGGCACTTGGCATTCCAACTATGGACTTGGTTTCGTGCTATAACCCAGCCACTTGTCATGTTGAAAATGAGTTACACTTTTGCCAATTCTCAGCCAGTTCATATTTGAATGTCACTTTCCAACTTTTTAACTGAACTAACTCTTGGCTTGTACTTCCCAACATCATTCTGGGTAACCTTCCAAAAAATTGCTCCCTTCGTGTCGCTGTAAGCAGCGCCATTGCCCGAAGTTCTGGAGTAGTTCTCTCTCTCTCATACTCGATTTTCTATCAGGTACGGGTTGCTTAGAGGCACACTAAGAGCCCCTGCTTTGGGCTGGATGATGTACAACGTACTGGTCAGCAACGAGAAGCAATCCAGTCCCAGTACAAATCTCATGTATACGCAAACCCTGATAACGTGACCCCAGAAATTGTCAAAAGCAGATATGGCTAACAAAACAGCCAGGCGCCCGATATGTGCCTGCTGCTTTCCTGACTGGTCTACTTGACCCCGTGAAATCACGAAAGGAGTTTCTTGAGCTATTTGCCTGTTTGGAAGGAAGATACCGGTCCTAGTCGTGTCAACCGAAGGCTCTCCTAGGAGGTCAAAAGCGGAGATGGAAGCCCTTCGAGGAGCCAAAGGGGTTACCAAGTTCATCGAGGTTCCAGGTGCGCTCTTGCCACAGGAAGAGTACCCATCTGCCGTTGCAGAGGAGCTGTGCCGCTTTCTGCAGGAGAATTTCGAATCTTGAAAGCTTCTCGACTTGATTATCGACACTTGCAATGTGAGTATCTCAAATGTTATGGCGATTATCTCGACTTCTTTCCACCAAGATCTTCCGTTAGGGAGCGGCATGCCCATCCACATTTGGAGGAAGTCACGGCAAGGCTTTTACCTGAATGGGTCTACAGTTTAAAGGATCAAATGTTGTAAATGTGTACTGCAAAAACTTGTCCAGGGATCACCGTTGTACCTCTGTTCATTCCTTTTCCCAACTTTCTTGACATCTAAGATACATCAGCTATGTAGTCATGCAACCGAGGTTTTTTGCCTTGAAATGTTAAAATTAAAGATATTTTCTGGTATTGTGAGGCTATAATCTTGGTGATGTTTGTATATATGCGGACCAGAGCCATGGTTCCTTCCCCCTGGACACAATTTCTTGATAATGTGACATGTCAAATCCCACAAACAATCCACTTTGACATGCCTGTAGATTCCTATGGTATGGTTGGACATTTAACACAGCTAACATTAGTGCTGTGCCACAAATCTAATCGACCTAACGAAAAATTCTTCTGACGTACCCGACTCGCAAAGATTAGTTTAACCTACTAATCGAGAACTCTACTGATCTCATTGCGATAGACCACGAAAATCGGAATAGTGAATCCAGCGCATGGACCGCTTAATTCTAACCAGGGTGTGCACAGTCCAAACCGGCCCGATCTCAATATGGAACCTGGAATCAGACTGGTAGTCCTGATCCCAAATTTTCGGAACTGGAGACTGAATTGGATTGAGCTCGCAGTTCGATTCAGGGGCTTTTTTACGAAAATGGGTTTAAAAAATTACATGTTTTCTGATTTGGGTCACGGTGGGAGAAAATTGCGAAAATAGGGTTTGTTCGGCACCAGAGGTACCGAACTGGAGAGGACCCCCACCCGCAACCCAGCCCACTAGGTCCCTTTTCCGCCCCTTTGGCCCCCTTTTTGCGCTAAAACCCCCCTTTTTCCGCTAAAAACCCGCCTAAAACGGCTCCCCTTTCTTTGGCACTTCCCCCTCTTTTTAGAAAAAACGTCTTTTAGAAACTTTCTTCTGAAACTTCGTATGAAGTTTCAGAAGCCTAGTTTCTGATCCTTCACGTCTGAAACCTTCACGTGAAGGATTTTGAAACTTCAGGCTTCTCTTAAAAACCCGTCCGAAGTCGAAGAGAAACGACTTCTACATTTTGCGAAGACAAAGAGAGGGAACGAGAAGAAATAGAGAGAAAGCAGAGAGAAAATCGAGAGAAATCGAGAGAGAAAAGAGAAATTTGGAAATCGCTCGGTCAATTTCGAAAGTCTTTGTATCCGCGGTCAATTATTCCGTCATATTTTCTCGTTTTCGAACCAAGTAATGATTCACTTATTATTTGTTTTCTGCTGGCATTTGCATTTTTCATTTCATTATCTGTAACGTCAATTTTTTTTCACACGGCAAGAAAAGTTAGAAGAGTAAAAGTAGCAATTATCCCATATCGAGACACGCACGATTTTTGAGTTACGGTAATACCTATTCCTTGTTAAAACATGTTATATTTTAATACTGTGCAATCACTGTTGTATTGTTTGTATTATGATGTTTTACATGTTATTTAGTCCAAAAAAATATCTTATTTTGCTCTAACATATATGTCTGTTTTTACACCGAAAAATATCTTATTTTTGCGATACTCATATCTCTATTTTACATATCAATACCTGTCTAACGAAATTTTTTGCGCGTACTAAACCCATATTTCATCATGATTATTGAAATTTGGAGGTTAATCGAAAATTATTTTCAAATTATTGAAATAATAACTGAATGTACATGTCTAATGAAAAAATTGTGGAAAAACCTTATTAGATGTAGACCGTTTATGTAATGTACGACGTGGCTACCCACTTGAACAAATCTTGACCATATATTTGATTGTAATAATAAAAAAAATATCACAAAGAAAGAAAATTCAAAAAAAAATTAGGCAAAAAATATTTAAAAAATAATAACAATTTTCCTAAAATTCTATCGTTTATTCCTAAAATTCTTATTTTGACGCTACAATATCTCTATTTTGCATGTTAATACATGTTTCAGGAAAAATTTTGTGCTTATTCAACCGTATTTTCATCATATATTTGAAATTTTGTAGGGTTAATTAAATATGATTATCAGAATACTAAAATAATAATTGAAGGAAAAATTTTGTGCAAAATGGTGGTTAGATTGGACCGCCAGGATATGGTAATTAGATCTGAGCCATTGCGTTTTAGTCGCCTAATTGAAGGGATGTGGACTTGACAGGTAGGCAAAAACCTAAACCAACCATAAAAGTTCCCAGATAATAAAAAAAAAAGAAAAAGAAAAAATGAACAAAAAAATCATAAATAAAAAAGGCCCAGAACTCTATCGTGAAAGTCCCAGTTCAAACCCAAGTGGGTTTAGGCTGGCTCTTTGGTTTTGTGAGTTGGGTCAACCAGCCCGATCTGAAAAATGAATAAAAAAAAGAAAGAAAAAAAGAAAAAGGAAAAACTAAATTTTAAAAGAAAAAAATAATAATAATAGATAATATTAAAAAATGGATCTATTGATCCGGGGGGAAAACGGGGGGGGAAAGGAGGGGAAGAGAAGGCCGGAGAAGAGGGGGAGGGGGGGGGGGGGGGAGGGAAAGAAAAAAAAGGGGGGGGGGGGGGGGGGGGGAAAAGAGGAAAAAAAAGGGGGAGGGAGGGGGGGGGGGGGGGGGGGGGGGGGGGGAGGGGGG
>JAGVVM010017970.1:0-10446 GCA_019149425.1 Psidium friedrichsthalianum
AGGGGGGGGGTTGATCGCTCTATCTTCCCGTCGAAGCATGCTCTAGGAGCCATTCGGGTTGGGAGATCGATATTTGCAAACCGGATTTTCTTCCATCTTGTCATGTATAAAATTATATGAACTGAAAATCAAAGCCCGTTTTGCGCTAAGGGGGGCGTCCTTTGTTTCCGGAACACTCAAAATGTGAGAATATTTTGCTAAAAACATCAGTTATATCGTAAGAAAATTTAAGTCGCTGGAAAGTTTTATTACTATCAACACATTCTTTGGGCCTCAATATTTTCGTGGGTGATGAAATGATGAAAAGTTTGTTGTTCGTTTTTTAAGCCATACAGACATTTTTTGGAAAATATTTTTGAATTTTGAATTTTCTATGAACAAAGCGCACCCTAAATATGACCGACAAGTGTTTCAACAAGGCTCTCGATAAAATGGGTATCCATCGTTGTATTGCATTACGCACGGTACAGAATGATATAATCGCGATAAAATCAGATTCGATGCATTAGTAAAATCAACATATGTTGTCATTAGACTCATTACATTTCTTGAGCTTAGAACATAAGCAAATGATTCAAAAACTTAAAATTGAAGTATTTTTAACCGAATGAAAAATAGAACTTATATGTGTATACTTTGTTTTAAGAGAAGTGATGTTATTATTGTTATTGTTATTTTTGTAAGTTTAAGAATCAAACCCAAATATAAAGCTTGGCGCGAAATGGCAATCCGTTTCATCGTGAATTCGAATCACACTGGCCATCGTTTTCTTCAAGCTCCCTCTTCATCAATCTTCAATCACGCTGAAGATTCGTAGTTCTACTTTACATTGCGAAGAAGACATATTCTCTGGCGAATTGAAGCTCATCGGCCGAAGAACTTGTTTCAAAATTTCACTCGTTCAATTCACAGATGGGAAGATTCGGCAATCTCTCGAGAGTTATTCTGACGGCAAATCAGAATCAGCACAGGTAATGGATTCCTGGACTCTAGGTTCTTTAATTTGATGGGAATTTATCCGGACCGAATATCAAACAATCACATAGAAGATAGAAAATTGATGACACATGAGATTAACCTAGTCACCCCAGAATAGGGCTACGTCGTGCAAAGGGATTTCACTATATTCTTCCGCTCGTTACAATAATTTCTCATACGAATACAATACATATGACTTAAAAATAATTGGTCAAAACCCTAATCTATCCAAAAGCCCTTTATGCACAACAAATGAGCTATTTAACAAAAGCCTAAATCCGATGTTTTTTCGGGCGCTGTCCCCCGAGCCTTAGCCTACTCCTGGGCCGCTCCAGCGCCCGCCATTGCGCGTCCTAAGGAGGGGAATCCCAAACCAAACCCCCCGCGTAGGGGTTCCATGTCGTCGGTTCATACTTCGATTTCCTAAGCTCACGTGAATATGGCCAATGTGAAAAAATAATGGTCTCTGAAGTATTCACCAAACTCCATAATTGAGCATTTCGCTGTAGAATACTTGAATTCTGCTTCCTGGCTTTGGCTTTGTTGTCATCGTCTGTGACTGTTTTGGCTACCGAAAGAGAATTGCTCGCTGTGATCTTGTGTGGCTGTTTTACCACTTGTGATTTAGTGGGCTGGTGACTTGAGCGAGAAAAGTCTTGTCAGTTTGCTCGCGTGAGCTTTCGAGTTCCCCTTTTTCCTCGAGATCTGTTGCTTCGGTTGTCCTTGGGATCGTGTGCGCAGTTCGTGTTTGGTGATCGAATTTCAATTTCTGATAAGACTGGAAGGGTTTCTCCCATCAGAAAAGCTATATTTCCTCTCTGATATGTATTCCAGGGCGGATGCCACCTGAAGTAATGAGAGTGGAAAATGTTCTTGTTGCTCAGTGAAATGGATGATGAAGAAAGAAAATGAGGCTTGCGTGATTAAGACTTACCTTGTCCATGGTTAATCTTTTGTCAGGGTCCGTGTAGAGACATTTCGTGTGACTTGAACCATCCGGAAAAGCTGCTGCTCGACATGCGAGTTTGCAATTCTAGGGTCGAGCAGTTGTCCGTACATTCTGCCTTTCAACAGAGTTTTTGCCTGCAGATACATGAGTCAAATGGATGAACAGTCTGAGTTGTAGTGTTACTTGCATTTCGATACATGTGAAGGAGATTGATCTGTGTAACTAACGAGGTATACCGACAGTGACAGCATTTCGTTTTGCTCCTCAATGTGGTTTGTGGGTATCATAAAGCTCCCTTGTACTTCATCTAAAGACTTAAAAATGAATATGTGAGTTTTGGGATCTTGAGGAGTCAAAATATCAAAATGGCGCTCTTAGACGAAATTTATTCAGAAATACAAGCTATTCATGAGTACGATTAAAAGATGTAGTGTACGTGCAATTAACTCAGAAGAGTTAAAGTGAACAGTTAACTTGAAAGAGTTTGACCCAAATTGAGTTCTTAGTCAGGTACTGCTTTATAACGGCAATCAAGCTTGCGTGCTGAGCTCGGTAGAAGCATGTATAGTTTATCTTTTGGCAAAAGCATATTCAGGAAAAAGTAGATCACACCTCCAAATGACGATCTTAATTTTCTAACTCCAAATGAGGACACTCGTCATTTGTTTATCATGAAAATTAATTGCTTCGAAGCTGGAGTCAATTTGGGAAAAGCCGAGGGAACTACTAAATCCGTTTATAGGAATTCGCCAGAAAGTTGAGAAGGATTTATCTGAATCGGATTGGGTACTAGGTTATGGAACGATCTTAGTATTGTCGCAATATTGTGAGTCCACACGATTTTACCCTACCTGACAATATACTATTGAATGATTATGATTATGGTCCTTACCAGCTTGCTAGACCGGTTCCATCCCCTGTTTTATTTGCAGCTCTTCTTCCAGTTATAAGCTCAGTAGAACCACACTGAAAGATTATACATCTGCTTTGGTTGAAACTCCCCAAATCTTTGTATGTTTTGGAGCCGACATCCTGATTTTCTCCTTTATAATCTGAGTGATCCGACTCCTGCTTTATTCTTGCTAGCCCAAAATTTCCTAGCTGAGATTCAATTGATAAATGTTATTAGGCATAGCGTTAAGGATATGCTGGATCTATAGTATTCTTAAAAAATTGCCAGTGGTTCAAGATCATGAGTTAGAAGAATGTTCTTGCTCTGACATCCCTGTTGACACTTGATTTTTGGCCAATTTTATTTTCATAAAATTTTATAAAATCCATAAAAAGTTAAAATTGAAAAATCAACTTTTGGGGACCTGGCATGGCCTAGAGAACCAATTTTGAGCAAAAATGATTTTCCATATTTTTCAATTTTTCTGCATTTTAATCTTCAAAAATTCATAAAAAATCAATAAAAAGTGAGAAATTGCAAAAATCAACTTTGGGGACCTCAGCCAAGCTTAGGGAACCAATTTTGAACAAAAAATAATTTCTTATTTTTCATATTTTTCCGCATTTTATTTTCCAAAATTCATAAAAAATCAATAAAAAGTGAGAAAATTGCAAAATCAACTTTGGAAGCCCTGGCCAAGCCTAAGGAACCAATTTTGAACAAAAAATAATTTTCCTTATTTTTTGCATTTTTTAATATTTTCAGAAATTATAAAAATAATAATAAATTAATAAAAATAGCATTTAAAGTCATAAAATTACCAAAAAATAGTCAGTATTTTAATTTAACTTTCTCTTCATTTTGGATGAATAAATTTTGAAAATAAAGTCTGGAATCTAGGGTTTCTTTGTTAATTTCATTTTCTGATTATTTAAATAGTTCTAGAAATTCCATTTTAGCTTTTTAATTTTACCATTTTTAGAGTTGTTAGACGTGTCATCCTCCTCTATTTTTCAAAATAAAAATCGAGTCCAAAATCCCTCAGAATTGCCCAATTTCGCTAAAAAGGACCAAAATGCAATTCTGATTTTTCAAATTAGTCCCTAAAATCACTAAAAATGAAATTAAAAATTTTCTAGGGACTGAATTGAAAATAGGGCGACGTCACCCCTAGGTTTTGATCTCCTGAATCCATTGGTGGCAACAATTTTTTGCAAAAAAGGACCCTAAGACTTTGGATTTTGCAAAATGGGTCTCGGGTCAAATTGAAAATTGGGTTTTTGCACAAATATGAAAATTGTTGCTGAAACCCCATTTTCAAATAAATTGACGTCCCTGAGTCCAATTTTGAGGTCAATTTTGGAGAAAAATTGACCAATTTGGGTTAATTTCGTTTTTTTTTTGGTCAGCGGGTCAACCGGGTCGAGTCGACCTAACCCGGTCAACCCATTGACCATAGAAACCAGAACTGGTTTTGGTTTCTCGCCTTTGCGCGTATGGAAAACTCCCCGGATTGATGCATGCCGGAGCGCCGACGAATGGACGGAGTTTGGCCGGTGACGATGTGCCAATTGGCACGTGGTTCCGTCGCCGGGCACGCGAGCGCCTTCTGGCGAGTGCCCGCTGCGAACCAAATTTTCAAAAAAAATTTCAGGTGCGAATCAAAGGCAGATCCTAGGAAGATTGAGGCTTTTTTTTGTTGAAGATCAAGTGAGAGAATCTCGGAATTTCGGGGAAGATTGCAGAACTGAAGTCAGATTTTAAAAGGAGGCGAAGCTCAAGTGAAAAGGGGGATTTTTCGGAAGCTCGGGTACTCTGTTTTTCGGGAGAGGGAGGCCGAAGCTTTGAACACGGGTCAAGGAGGATTCGGAGGGAATCAGGCGTTGAAACGAAGTTCGGAAGCATCGTGAAGATCAGACGAACACGAAGAACTGCCCAAATCGTCATCTCGAGCCCGAAAAGTGTAAGTGCCATGTTCGATCTCCTTACTGTGCGTTAATGGCGGATCATGAATCCGACCTCTATTCTTGCAATTGTGATGTGGGTTTTACTCCCCGTGCTGCTCTAACCTCGTTCGCATCTCCTTTTTGCGTCGATTTTGCATCGTGACCTTCGACCGAAACCTCCAACCATCTCGAGCCCGCCGCGAATTCGTCGGCCTCTTCTGGCAACTCAGGGCTCGATCGGAGCCTCAGGTAAGTATCCTGAACTCTCTGTGATACTTGTAGTTGATTGAACCGAATGATTATGCCCTGTATTGCTAAGTTTTCGATCGCGACCAAAGCTCTGTGATTGTTCGATTAGTTCTAATTCTTGTGATAGAAATGGCTAGATCGTACATATATGAATCTGCATCCTGAGACGAATTGATTGGGACCGGTGGCGCGTGATTTGGTGAAGGTTTGGCCGTCGATTGGCGCCGGAGAAGTCTCGGCCGTCGAATCGGCGGCGTCGAAGGGAAGAAGACGAGCTGACGTGGCATGTCACGTCATCCCGTTGACCAGTCAACGATGATGTGGCATTGCCACGTCAGCGAGTTCTCAGTTAGAGTCTGACGTGGCGCTGCGTGGACGACACGTGGCAGCCACGTCAGCTCGGCCTTATAAACGTTTATAATAAACCAGATCCGACGGTGTACATTCTGCCGCGTGTCGAGATCTGAGAATTTTGGAAATAAATAATCTTCTTTTTGTATTATAATTAAGTTTTCGAAAATAAAAAATAAAATTGATCGAACGGTCCAGATTCGATCTCACATCTGATCTGGATCGTCTATTTTGGGCGCGAATGGCGAACGGTTCAGATCAAGTCCACGCGCGATCCGAACCGTTGATCGTAGTAATTAGGTTCAACGGCTGAGATTGAATCTCTGAGTGAATCGCGGCCGTCGATTCAAGTATGCAAATCCGATGCTCGTAGATTAGCCACGTGGCTTTCTCTGGGCCGTCGGATCTTTCGTTTATAATAAAATCTGATAAATATTCAGAAAATTAAATAAAAAATAAAAAATTAGCAAAAGGGTGCGACGTCGTTTTACTTTAGGGTTTTAAATCGGACTCGGGTCGGTCGGGCCGGGTTGACCCGACCCGGTCCGGAAAATTTTAAAAAAATTATTATTAATAAATAATTTAAATAATAATAATGAATAAAAAATCCCAAAAAAAGAAAAAAACCTAAAATAATAAATAATAAAAATGAAAAAATAAAAAAATAAAAAATAAAAATTAAAAATAGGAAAATCCGGAAAATAAATAAAAAAATATAAATAAGAAAGATAAATAAAAATCAATAGAAAAACCGTAAAAATTCGTAGAAAACCTAAAAAATTTTAGAAAAATTGTTAGAACATATGAAAAATGTTTTGAGAAATTAGGGAAAATATTATAAATTAAAAATGAAAATTTCAAAAAATGTAGAAAATATTCTAAAAAATAGGAAAATTCCCAGAAAGTCTTAAGAAAATCCTAAAAAATAAAAAAAAAATAATAAAATTCCAGAAAATATAAAAAATTCTAAAAAAATAATAGGAAAAACCCCAAAAATCATAGGAAAATCCTCGAAAGAAAATTCCTAAAAATGTACAAAATAGGGAAAATCTTTAGAAAATTCTTAGAAAGTCTAAAAAAATCCCAGAAAAATTACAAAAAATTCAGAAAAATCAGGGAAATTCCTAAAAATCGTGAAAGTTAGGGAAAAACCACATTCAACTGGTTTGACCTAATTTCACATTTCTGGCTTCCCGAACCTTCTAAAATAACCATTCTGCCCTTCTGGTCAATTTGACCCAAATCATTCCAAACCATCCCAAATCATCTTCAAACCCAATTGATGTATTTTCCAGACTTCTAGGACTCCCCTCTGTTTTGTATTTGACTTGACGTGATATGTTTGCTTTCTGATTTGACTTTCTTGATTGTGCATTTATTTTTCTGGTTGTGATTGATAGGATAGATAATCCCACCTGCATGAACCCCTTAGATTTTTAAAGCCTACCTTACCCAGTCTCGCCTGCATGAACTCCTTAGATTAGGAAATCACTCAACTTAGGTACCGAAAGGGCGTTGATGGCAATATCGACGTAACAAAGTCCCCGAATCTAGATCTCTGGTTTTCGTAGGATCGAACGATATCTCTCAATCGTTCGATAGGGTTTCCAGTCATACCCTCCAATAAATGACTGGTGGCGACTCCGTTGGCATGCACACTATTCACATGTCACCTGACCACACCAAGGTCGATCTCGATCTGAAATTTCCTGACGCGATTTGGTATGGGTTTGGGAGAGCCCGAGCTGAGCCCAAATACCCAATGGGCCTAGCAATCCATTAACTCCCTCGGGATCCGGAAATCTCGGGAGGGTCGCGACAGACTGGCGACTCCACTGGGGACTTAGTTTTAACCATTAGAGGACTTGAACCGATTAAAAAGTTGGGTGCTTTCTAATACAGTTTTCTGCAGGCGCTCTTGAAGGTGAGGTAAGTCCACTAACCTAATGTGTTAAATGTTCTTGCAGGTGGGAGTTATAAGGGGAGGAGTGATTGCTAACATGTTTTACGCAGGATTGGAGTTTGGATTTGTTTGTTTATTTTCTGCAAATTAGGAGCGCTGTTTGATACCAACTGCTGTGCATGCCTCGCATACTTTGAGGATCACGACACCTGCACACACAAGCGCCTAAACCCAAGCCGCGAAACACTCCTTTTAGGTCGCCGTAGATAGGGATCGGTATGCAAAGCCCTAGCGTTTGATTGCACCTGGGTTGACCATATTCGATCCCGCTCGCTGTCTGAATTGATGAGTCTTCCCATTTGACGTTTGATTGCGCTTGTGGGCAAAGTCGTCGAATCAGACAGTGAGAGCCTTTTAGGTCCATACCCTGTCCCTTCTTTTATTTTTTAGAGTCAATTCCTCACTTGTCTCATGCGCGTGTGAATTGGTCGGTTGGTATACCTAAAACCAAAAATAAAAAGAGTCTGGTTGGTAAGGCTTTCCCACCTTTAACTTGTACTTTATTCACATTTGCTTTAAATTCTACATACCATGCACATCGTGCATCATCTCACGAAAATTATCATTTGAGTGATTGGTCTGAAAGCCATTTTTAGGATAGAAGGATGATTTCCCCAAGTCATGTCATAGTTCTCGAGACAACCACAAGGGGGCAAAGAAGTATTCCACGCCACGACATCAACATGGAGTCCTTTGAAGCATGCCGATTCGCCTGTAGGAGGGAGCTCCAAGTTGGATGGACACATATGCTAGTTTGAAGAAATCCGATTTCAACCAGACGACTTGTGATTTGACTTGGGGCATCCTTAGTGGTTATCACATCCATTTATTGCAGATTTCATTTCTAAACTTTGTACTCCGAATTTTCTCATGTGGGAATCATTTCTATCTCATCCCATTAGATTTGATGTACTAGGGATCTTTTAAGATGTATCTACACTATTCTGACTATATTAGAGATTGTAGTAGATGGATGTGATAATGGCTTTCATTCTAATCACTTGAATGATCCCAATCAATTGCATAGTTCCCTTTGGAAGAAATCTGGTTTAAAACTCTTTCTTGGGCCTCCTTCGGTCAAATAAGAGTGTTTAATCCTTATTTCACCAGAAGGAGATATGAAATTGAATGGCTCATGCATATACTCTTCTATGCAATCCATGATAACTAGTCAAAGTCGTTCATGCTTTCTAAATTCAAGAAAATATGGGATGCTCGAATTGTCCCCGTTTCTAATAAACGGCTTTAATTTGGATGTCCTATAGTTCTGTCGAATTTAGGACGTATTGAAATCGCACTTTGCATTTTTTTTAAAACCATTCCCTTAGTTTTCATTGAAATCGATCAAAAGCAGTTATCATGGATTGCATTCCTTTCAATTGTATGTTCTCTTATGAAAAATTTAGATAAGAGCTTTCCACACAAGACTGAGACTTGCGTAAAGATCCTTATCTTCATTAATCACAAGATGACATGAAATTGAAAGGATCTAGGCTCTCTTTTCTGTTTTTTCCATTCTAATGCATCTATTTTATCTAAAAAATACAGGAAATAACAATGGCGGAGGAAAATCTCATAACCCGCTCAGGAGCACATATGGAAAATAATGACACGGATGCGCGACTTACTAAGCTAGAGGATCAAGTGGCCCAGATTTTCGCCATACTCTCAAAGCTGTCAACAGAAGATAAAGCTCTCGCTCCATTGCATGCTATGGAAAGCCTTGTGGTCACGCCTGCTAGATCACTAGTTGTTGATACCAAAGAGGATGAAGTGACAGAGGAAATCCTTTTGGTTCCACGCTCCAGCTTGATGAAAGAGTCTAGCTGCTCAATAGAGGGAGGAGACTGTGCAGATTTACCTAAGGCCAAAATTCATCTGGATATTCCCCAAAAGGACAACACATTACCCCATCGCCTCGTAGAAAAAGCTCCAGATACTTTTCAAAGGCCGGAATTTGCCAAGAAGTACGATGGCATTGGATGTCCAAAAACTCACATCAATAACTTTTGGAAGAGATGACTGAATATGTTGATGACGATTCACTCTTGATCCAAAATTTTCGATATACTTTGATTGGTCCTGCGCTATCATGGTTTACGGCGCTTGATATTGGGGATTGAAGAATGGGGATCTTGCTGACCAATTTCTGCAACAATATAGATACAACATGAAGACTATCCCCACCAGAATGGATTAAAACATTGGAAATGAGGAGGAACGAATGTTTTAGATCGTTCGCACAGAGATGGAGAGCAAGGGCTGCTCAAGTTCAACCCCCATTGGATGAGGATGAGTTGATAGGATACTTTCTAACAACCCTTCCATACAAATTCTTTGATCGGCTGCATACATCTGGTTGTCAATCATTTTCGCATTTGGTGGACGTTGGTGAAAGAGTAGAGTGGGCCATGCGAAATGACAGGTCCAGAAATAAGAAAAACTGTAGGGAGTACCCTCAAGTCAACAAAAGACCATCTAATGAAGCAAAACCCACGTGTCAAGGAATGTCAACCAGGAATCAAACTCCCCAGAACAAGTAGGATACCAATTACATGTTCCCACTTCTCCCCAGAGGCAATATGGGCTAAGGTGGAAAGACCACGAAAACCTAACCGGGAGAAGAAGCTCCCACCAAAGCAATTCACTCCACTCCCATATCCTTACTCAAAACTACTTCCAACGTTATTAGAGAGTGGGTTAGTTGCGAAAGAGCCGCCAAGGAAGAATCCTCCAAAAAATTTCTCCGACTATGACGAGGCTAAGGCATGTGCGTATCATATGGGTGAAACGGGGCATAACGTCGATAATTGCTTGGCAAGCATAAAGTTGAAGCCCTCATAAATAGTGAGATCCTCAAGCTGGATGACCTGAAGTTGAAAGCACTACAGAGCCATTCACCTGAACATCAAGGAGTAGTCCTCAAAATGGCAAAGAGGAAGGTAAATACTGGGTTTCTTAGTCGGCACCCCCGAACCACAAGGCAATTTCAACTGGGGTATCATCATACCTCAAAGGAGTTCGTGGAAGAAAGTGATTCAAGGAGCTAGGTCATGCAGCCGTTCGATCGAAGAAAATGTCATTGCAGCCATTTGAATTTCGCCAAATGAGCAGTCAA
>JAGVVM010017975.1:0-20603 GCA_019149425.1 Psidium friedrichsthalianum
CCTCATGCTTCCATTGCAGAGTGATTCCCCCCCAAACTGGAAAAGAATACTTAAGTAACCGACCATTAAACTTATTGACGAATAAAGCGTTTCAAACAACAAAGCATTCGAAATTAAAGCTTGGCCAAACTTTCAATTAGGATGGGCAGCAGGAGACACAAGAATCTCAAACCGAAGTAGACTAGATGGAATACAAGTAAGAAACAAGCAAGCTGATATCTTCATATATTCTTATATGGGAGCTTCAACAACTAGTACCAGAAACTTTACCATAGAAAGTTCGCTTAACAATGAATGATCAGGTCGGTTTTTGGGCCCATCGGGCCAATTTTGACAGCCCTTGTATAATCGCTTGGGCCAAGGAGGGAATACTAGATAGGGCACGTGTCGACGTATTGATGTAGATGAACTTTTTCATGAAACGGCAAGTTAAAATCAGAATCAAATTTCTCGGTGATAGAGTGGGGTGCATGATAACATTTCGAAAATAAATTTTTACTTTAGAAGTGCTTTTAAAATAGGGAAATTTATTTGAATGCAACTTTAAAACAGCCAAATCGTTAGTTGCACAACATTACATTATACTTCTGAAATTATTTTTGAGTCAACTCCAGAATGAAAAAAAGTTATTATCTTTCAAAAGTGAAAATGGCTGTAGTTCGACCAATCCATTTGTAATGCATGTAACTCTGAAGTAGAAATCTGTTTCTAGACGTCGCCTTCGCAGACCATGGATGTCGCTGTTAGCCCACCGCCGCCAGCCACCATCTCCTAGGAGTGTGATTGTCCAAGTCGGTTCGATTCCAGTAGGACGCTACATCAGCTACTTATCAAAAATCTAACACTTTAATCTAGATTAACAGTTTCCAATCTTAATCATCCAACTTAATAAAACATACCATAACCATTGTACAGCATACATGGAGTAATATACAATATTAAAATAATGAGAAAAGACTAAGTTAGGAAAAAATAATTAAAATAACTGAAAACAAGATTATGTCTTGCTTTATTCTCCCTCGAGTTGGAAGAGAATCAAGCTCAAAGTGGGATACACTTGTACATAACTAAATCCAGTTATGTGAACAAAATAATGAGTTGCATAATGTAATCAAGATAAAACAGATGATCAAGACAAAACAAAATTAGAAACTGCATAACGACAGACATGATCGGAGGTTGCATAGCGAAAATGAGACGGTGAATGTCAAAGGAGAGGAGAAGAGGAGTGTTAAGTAGAAGATGGAGAAATTGAGTAAACTAGTCTTCAAAAAAAATTAATTTTTTTTAGTTGTGTGTGGGTATATATATTCTGAGTTGTCCGATCTGGTTCTATCCATCATGGAACCGGGGATATGAAAGCCCCCTCAAGGAAGCGACCCAACCTAGTTGGTCCGGGCTAAATCCAATTAAATTTGCTCACCCTTACTATCGCCGTCAAGTCATCGCCTCTGGCTGTGGAGTAAAATAAAATAGTAAATTTTTATTTTTAAAAAGTAAATAATATTTTTAATAACAAAAAATTATCTTTTAAGAAATTTTAAAACTGTGCACATTTTAGAAATTTTCAACCGCCGACAATAATTTTTCGTCGAAGTTTTTGTATTTAAAAACATTCTAGAAGTAAAATTTGACAACCGTTACCAAATAAATTTTTTGATTAGAAATTAACTTCTGGAAGTATAAAGAAAAAAATTAAAATTTATTTTTTGAGGAGAAGTAAAAAAAACTCCACAATTCAACCAAAAAGTTAATTCTAAATAGAAGCGTTATCATGTGCGCCCTAAAGACGGCTTCACAATTTCTTCTTTCTTCTTATGTACCAATATGAATGGGTTAGATTTGAGTATAATTTCATATTTACATAACGTGTCGTGTCTTTTCTCACATTTTAGGACCATAATTCTTTAATACCCCAAACTTAGGTTCAACCTGAATTTATGCATGCACATCAGAGAGGAAAATCGCTACCAATTCTTCAAAATTATAATATCATGGAAAATCAGAGGATATATTATTGAGAACTGTGTTTCTCATTAACACCCTCGCCTGAGTATTGGAAAAAAAAAAGTTCTTGATGTGATAATCTTAAAGAAATTAGTGGCTATTTTTGGATGGTGGACAAATTTGACATTAGAATAAAAATGGAACTTCTTTAGAAAAAAGAATCAGACAGAACTAGGTTGAAATAAAAGTTAGGGTCTATTTAGGGAATTAATCCCAATTTAGTCGGGTAAGATTGTCTAATGGAGCAGTCTTTTACCAAAAAAAAAAAAATGGGAGTGAGTCAGGTTCGACTTGAACTAGCCAGGCTAAGTCATTAAGTGGCTTGCATGGCAACCATTCTAATTCTCTAATTTTGTTTTTGAAAAAAAAAGAGATGAGAATCATGTTTGATAACGTAAATGATTATGATTATGATTCTATTTCGGGAAACAGTTTTGCGAGCAAAAAAAAAAATAAAAAAATTATTTATGAAAAAAAGAATCACTTTTAAATTATAAAATAGAACAAAGTCCCATATCTCTCACTTTTTTCTTTTAGTTCTCTCATCACTTTGTCTCGACTTAAAATATGACAAAATCTCATTTTTAAATAAAAATACTTAAATACTAAAAAAATTCTAAAAAATCAGAAATATTTCGAAAATCCCTAGAAATAGAAGAAACTTAGATTATGCTAGTTTGACCTCATTTTAATAAATTTGGTCACGGATTCTTCATATTTTATAGATTTTTATTCTTTTTTAGAAAAAATCATAAAAACATTGAAAATTAAACCTAAACCCATATATCTAAGCCCTTAGAGACTTCTTAGGATTTTATGATGCAATTTATCAATATTATGATTTCTTAATTGCGCACTTGATTTTCATTGATCGTGATTTACCTAGGTTTAAATACATTAGACTTAGTCTAGTTTTAGAAAATTTAAAAAAAAACACAAAAAAAAAACTTGTGTGAATACTTAGCATTGGCTTACCTCATAGGTTTAAAAATGAATTGAAAATTGGCATGAAATACATTAGAAAACACTCAATTTCGATGCCGAAAAAGAGTCAATGGAAACACCAATGTAACCAAGTCCTCAAATCCTAGATCTTTCTGATTGTATAGAATCGAACAATTTTTTCTAACCATTTGATAAGTTTTCGATCTAGCTTTTTCAAAAACTAATAGCGACTTTATTTAACATGTATACGTACACATGCCACCATCATATTAAGATCGAATTTGATAGTCCTTCGTTGCGATCTGGTATAGACTTGATAGGGCTCAAGCTAATTTAAAATCACACACTAACTCAATATGATCTCTCTTTTTAAGTTTAAAATGACTTGTCATGACACTGCAATTAGATAAAAATAGCATGAAAATATGTTATATACAATGTTTATTAAGAGAATCAATATGAATTAATTTTCAATTATTCACAATATATGATGAAATTTATAAGTAATTACGTAATTATTTGACTTAAATTACACAAATTGTGAAGAGAAATTATTTTGAGAAATTTTTTGTGTAGTTGCAAACGTGTTTCTATTTCAGGAATAAAAATTTATCTGTTATTAAACATGTTATAATTCTCTAAAACTTATTCAAAAAACGGAATTTAAAAAATTATTTTAATTAGAATTAATTTTTGAATTAAAATGAATGGCATGCGGATTCTACATAGGAATATTGGATATAGACTTGGTAAGTCTGACGTGATTCAGACCACCACTCATCTTTCACACGTGGCGCACAAGGGCCCACCACGGAGAAAAATGAAGAATTTCTCTCTCCACTGTCCGCTCTCTCTCTCGCGTTGCATCGTGGCCAGAAATTCTAAAAGACGTCGGCTGCCCCGGCCAACGGAGCTCGAGCTCCACATGCATGGCGGCTGAGACCTTCGTGCCGGGACGCCGATTTGACGAGCTCACACCACCACGGGCGTGGAGCTCGAGCTTCGTGACCAGGGACCCAGAAGACGTCGGCCACGCCGCGGAGCTCGAGCTCGCGGCTCGCGGCCGCCATGGCTTTCGAGCTCGACTAGTTTTCGCGCAAGGGACACAGAAGACGTCGGCCACGGCCTGGAGCTCAAGCCCACGGCTCCTGGCCGCCATGGCCACGGAGCTCGAGCTGCACAGCCATGGCGGCCGCAAGCAGCTCCGTGATTGGGGGACGGAGAAGACGTCAGCGAACGAAGGGAAAATCAGGGAGAAATGAAAAGAAATCAGCCGGGGCGAAGAATTCGAGTGTGCTCTTCGCCGCAGCCCGTAACGCGGTGGCTCGAGCTCGAGAGATAGAAGAAGGGAAAAGAGATCAGCCGGCAGCGATAGTTGTGAAAGGTCGAGTCTCGCAGAGGTCAGGCGGAGAGAGAGAGGAGAAAAAAATTCAATTTTTTCTGACTGGTGGGCCCCCTTGTCACCACGTGTCGCAAAATAAGTGGTGGTCTGGACCACGTCAGACTTACCACGTCTGTATCCAATATTTCTCCTCCCGAGTCCCACGAGAAGAAGATTCGACGATAAGATCGGTCGCCTATGTGCATATTATCTTCTTCTTCTTTTTCTTTCTTTCAAATCTCGACATTTCACTAGACAAAATCACCTGGAGAGAGATGGGAGGAGGAGGAGGAGGAGGAGGGAACATGCTAAGGGCCGTCGTGGCCGAGCAGCCACCAGAAGCAGCGGCGGCGCCGGGCTTCACGAACCCTTTTCTGCCACTGCCACTAACCCCAACTCTTCTCCTACTGCTTCGAATTCAGCATCGGCAAAATCTGCTGCTTCTCCTTCTTCCAAGAAGAAGAAACCCCACAAGCTCGATCCCTCTCACCACCACCTCTCCCTCTCTTCTTCTTCTCCTCCTTCCTCTGCCTTCCACAATCTTCCATGCCTGCCGCTGCTGCCTCTGGTGTCATGTGGCCGCCATATTCTTCTTCACGCCATCACGATGATGGTGAATGGGTACACGTGGATGGGAGAGAAGAAGGTGAAATCGCAGTTGGGTATTTTGATGACCTCGTTCTCGGTCCTGTTCCTTCCAAGTGCGAGGTCGAAAACGCCGTCTCTGCTCTTCAACAGTGAGCGTCTCTTTCTCATCATCTAATCGTCGTGAAGTGAACATAGCGTTGTTAGCTTCTTATGGTCTGTTGCCGTAGGTTCTGGTTACTTGTCTTCTAGCGCCGTCTCTTTCTCATCAACAGTGAGCGTCTCATGACGGCAAGTTTGTTAGTATTTTCCTTTAAATTAAGTGGAAGTGGTCGACAGAAAGCAGGATTATCATCATTGATTCATTTCATTGCCTGGACAGAATAATGGACTAACACCACGCTCCTGATACAGGTTTTTATCTTCAGGCACTGCATTGTAATCCATTGCCTAATCATGTTAGTGTCCCGTAGAAGAGGAAATTATAGCAGTATGCATTTAAATTTTTCTACTTTTCCGTCACCAAGTTGCTAGTGACTTTATCACAAGTTCAGCTTCCACTTCCAGGCTGTGCTTTTTCCTGCAAGCCTGTTCATTCGGAAACTTGAGTTCTGTGAGTTGAGTTTACTGAGCTCGGATGGTCTTGACAAGGAAAGATGTCAATTAAGTGCTAAATTTGCACCGTTTTTTCTATTTATAGTTCTAGTCCTTTCTACGATTGATCTTATTAGTATTAGTTCTTCTTTTGGTACAGTCTTGACATGAAATCGAGCTCGTTTACTCTCTCCTGTTTAGTTTTTGACTTGACCCAAATTCTAATTGTGGTGATGAAATGGTTTTGATTTCACAGGTTTGTGACTCCACACCCTATCCCCAGATTAGGGATAGATTTGGTCTTCCCACGTATAAGGAAATATCAAATGAATCCAAAGGCCAATCAGGTTTATCGGAACTGTACTCTGTGTTGGCTCAGAGCTTGACCAAGTTGACCCTGCTATGCATGCATCTGATATAAGAACACTGCACCCTTATGAGCCTGAGAGAGTCTATGATGCTTTTCATATGTTGCAGAATGAGCCAGCTGTTCAGGTGATCAGTTACTCTCTCTTACACATCATGGACAAAAAATCTGATTGTAAGGATATCTTTGCAAGATTCTACCGTAAGATGAACATCTCTTGAATTGGTTGTAGAGTGTGAATTAGAAGATCTTCCGGTCACAAATTACATGTTTGCAAATGGATGCAATTTATCTATATACTCATGCTTCTCGAAATCTCTGGATCACATTTTTAATCAGATCCTATGTTATTCTATGACATTCAGCAAAGATTCTGGAATGTGGGCCATTATAGTTTTGTCGAACCTGTGATAGTTCTGCAATATGATTGATGTTCCCTCCTTTTCTTTTAGAGGATGGTCATTTCATTATCCTCAGATAAAGCTGTTTGGGATGCTGTATTGGACAATGATGTGGTAAAAGAGCTCAGGGAGTCATATTATACAGGTTTGTTTGAATTTTCATGGTTATGGTTTATTGGATCGGCCTTCTCTGTGCGTTGAATCCTGATGTCTTAACACCATCCTGTTGATGTCAGGAAGGGGAATAGATTCTTCATTGTTATATCACTAGGTGCATACATGAGGAGAAATATAATGGAATCAATGTTTGAAGCGGAAAACTTGGCAATTCGCTTCTTTTTTCTGAAATCTTTGACTAGAATTGTGCTCTTGTTGGACAATATCAATTCCAAGCATGTAGGCCTGCAAACATCTGAACGGGAGGCCAGGACGTATTCTGATTGAATACAGCCCTCTACATTTGAAAATTTTACAGGCCATTAGGATGCTCTCATGACATTTTTTTCCAGCCTGTTAGGGTGTCATTGCCATGTAACTTAGATCATAGGAATTAGATTGCTTCATTTTGTGCTTATGAAGGCCTGAGTTGGTAATTTTTTTACCAACGCGTAAAGTCGTCTAGTTTTGAAGGAATTCATGGTATATGCAGCCGAAAGTGATGGCCCTCCAGAGGAAAGCCCAGAAGAAAGTCCAGATAATTCTAACCCTACCTTGAATGCTGTGAGATGGTTTGTTTGACAGCACAAGGGTAAAGCTCATGGAAATGATTGAGGGTATGGCAAACCTAGCTGGAAAGTTCTTCAAGCTGCCTGCTGGTAACACAGAGACCAAAGCAGCACCAGCGAATCTCTTTGAAGAAAAGCTGAGAACGTCATTTTTCCTCTCGATCGTGGTCCTGGTCGTTGTGGTCGTGGCTCGAGCCCGCAGAGGCTGATCATCATTTGCCGAAATGACATGTTAATGAAAGTAATGACTACTTCCCATATGGTGATATGTTTGTGTAGTTTATGATCACTCGAGAAACGACTGTGGTTCTGTGCGGTAAGGCCATATCTCCGCATGCTTTTACTTGTAAAGCAACGATGCGAGTTATATTTTACATGTCCTTTAAACTTGCCTTGGGAATCAGGTGATTTGCTTTTCATGCGTTATGGTTGACAAACTTTAAAAACCATTACATACGTCCTTTTACTTGGGTCCTTTTGTTTCAGTCATAGGCGAGTCGCAAGGACTTTGCAAAAAGCAGTCTAAAGATAGTCAAAGATCACAGTAGCAGAGCACGTTGGAGCTATTCCCCTTACAGATTAACTCACAGCTAAGGACTGTTGATGCAAATTTTTTTGATGTTACAATTTTTTCTTTACATGAAACATGGCCGGAAGTTCCTACCGGGAATAAAACTTCCAACTGCAACACCCATTTACAAGCCAAAGAACCAAGAATCCTACTCAGAAGATTGAGCAAGGTTGTATATGTTGCGAAGTGTAACCTGGCAGGGCATTGACAATTTCAATATCCCTCCCGCTTCTTGTAGTTATATCATCTGGCATCTGCATCAGCGATGTAACTTAACAAAGAATCCATATCGGGAGTTATTATGGCCCGTTTTCCAAGCTCCCCTAGAGAGCAAAAATGTTTACCAGCAGTGTTGATCGCAGCAACATCTTGAGCAAATGCACAATCTGATCCAGGTGAAACCTGCACAAATAAAATCAATGTAAAAGAGTGAAACATTCTTACGCAGCAACACCCAAGAAATGACACATCTAAGCAGACGGATTTTAATCACAACCACAAACTGCGCAATCTCCTATTGTTCAGATTCACACAGTTCCATAAGAGGTGACAATGATTAATGTGCAAGAGTAAAGTGAAGGCCCTTCAATAAGAAGTTTTAGGAGGCGGATGGAAGGGGAGGTTTCAATAAGCGACTTGTCCTTTGTGCCACTGAGAATGGGCAATGCCTACTGCACACTATTCATAGATGTGGTTGAAGGATTTATCGACCAATTCAAGCCAAGCTAGTGTCTCGACTCACATCGTACAGCATTTCTCCTAGCTTCAGCTTGACAGCTCCGCTTTTGTAAACCACCAGCTTGCCCATGTATCCCCCTGATAGATCTTCCAAATTGCAGCCTCTCTCTGAAGCATTTGCAACTGATGATGTTGAGCTCTCAGCTTTCTCTTTCCCTTTTACACTTGTCGATCTCTTTACTGAGGGCAAATTAGGAGGAAGCTGAAAGAACATCATTTTCCCTCTCCTGCTCTCCTCCTGCCATTGATTAATTAAATTCAATGATCAGCAAAATGAGCTTTCTATCAGTAACATCAAGTTGGTCGTTGTCATTCAGTAGCCAGAATACCAACCAGAAAACCAAGCTCCGAAGCAGCATTGACAATGCCCTCGTCATACTCAAAGTTTCTAGTAGCCTCTCCAAATTCCTTCTCATCTAGAATTTCTGTAAGAAACAAGCTTCGGACATTCAATTAAAGGAAACAAACACATACGAAAGTGTATGCTCCCTGTTCTAACCGTAGTACAGATAAGGTAACAAATATCAGGTTCTTCTTTGTCAGTCATTGTAGTCAGCTGAAAAGTGATAGCTCTGTCATGAACCACCAAGCTGTGCACTCATACTAACCACAAGAAGAACCTTCCTACGACACCACATAAAACCAACTGTATAATACAAGTGAAGACTGAAGTGACCTATTTTCCTTTTTTGGCCATCACCGATGACATGCATGACAAGCAGAATTACAAGATGATACATCTAAGGAGAGGCATGTTCTTGGTATTACTGCAGGAGTCTGTCTTGCATCTAGAAGCATACCTGGGTTTCCCGAGTAAGGCATTCTCAAAGGTAGTGTAGTCGGATAGTATGAATGGTGGAAATCCTGCCATGCAACAAGTAGAAACACAATCTCAGCACATAGTGCATGCTTGAAAGTGAATGCATTTATTCTGAGTAAGCCCTCATGTTGCACATCATCCTTGATTTCAAATACTCATGCAGCAATGGGATGATTAAAAGGTCAAAATGTATAAAAGATAGTTTGTATACCATGGTTCTTTGTATTCTTTCTTGATCTTCCGAGGAACTTCAGCAGTAGCATCTTCCATAGTCGCATCGGTCACATCAGTCTTGGCAACTATAGTCGGGGAGATAGTTTGTCCCTTGGCAGTAGCATAACTTCTCAGCCTAGAACCACTGCTTTGATCACTTCTCTGTTCCTTGTGAACGCCATAGGTCCTTATGGCTGAGGCGGATGATGGAGCTCCTGGTCCGAATGCCACTTGCACTGAAGCTGCAAAATTTCAAATCCTAGATGAATGATAATCTCCAGTATAAGCTTTTAGTTCAATAGATGAAGTTTGGGATATCAGAACTACAATGCATAGCTGCAAATAGTAGAATGGCCTAATGTATATGGTTAGTTACTTCATCAGATGACAAGCTACATGAACTACTTGCTAGTTAAAAGGAAGCCAGAACATGATTCCTCCTGGTGCAGGTGCAGCAGTTGTGCAATTGCTATTATCCTAGCATCGATTGTATACATGCTTGGTTCAAAGGAGCAACTCCTAATTTGTAGAAATGGATAAACATAAACAGAACATCTGGCTTGCATGTTAACAGGTCAGCATGATTTCGTGACACACCTGCTCTCACTTGTACTAGTTTCTACTGTGGGAAAGCTACAAAATAAAGAAGGAAAGCCATTGAAGGGACAATGCTCTATCTGAGACCCAATGCACAAATCAATGCGACGCAACTATTCAATGTTACGCAACTATTTGTTGGCAGCAGATTGCTACAAAAGAAGGTTAAAGAATAATGGTGATATTATGTAGAACATAAGAATAAGGATTACATTTCTTTTCAGCTCTTGTGCCTTGTCGCCCGAAATTCTCCTGTAAACATATATGAGAGAGAATCAGAATGTTCCCCTCAAGTGATAATGCCCAAAAAATTAAACACAACATATGCATCTTTGATCTGAGTGAGATAACTTATTCAGAGAAGGAAACTGACTTGAATTTCCCCATGGATGGATATCGCGAATGACATTTGTCAGAACAGAGGGTTCGTGATCTTCTAATTCATATAACAGTCAAACCAATCTTAATCTTACACAATGGGTGAGATTAGATGGTTAGGACTGTATATGAATTAGAAGATCACGAACCCTCTGTTCTGACAAATGTCATTCGCGATATCCATCCATGGGGAAATTCAAGTCAGTTTCCCTTCTCTGAATAAGTTATCTCACTCAGATCAAAGATGCATATGTTGTGATTTAATTTTTAGGGCATTATCACTTGAGGGGAAAACATTCTGATTGCTCTCTCATATATGTTTACAGGAGAATTTCGGGCGACAAGGCACAAGAGCTGAAAAGAAATGTAATCCTTATTCTTATGTTCTACATAATATCACCATTATTCTTTACCTTCTTTTTTGTAGCAAATCTGCTGCAACAAATAGTTGCGTAACATTGAATAGTTGCGTCGCATTGATTTGTGCATTGGGTCTCAGATAGAGCATTGTCCCTTCAATGGCTTTCCTTCTTTATTTTGTAGGCTTTCCCACAGTAGAAACTAGTACAAGTGAGAGCAGGTGTCACGAAATCATGCTGACCTGTTAACATGCAAGCCAGATGTTCTGTTTATGTTTATCCATTTCTACAAATTAGGAGTTGCTCCTTTGAACCAAGCATGTATACAATCGATGCTAGGATAATAGCAATTGCACAACTGCTGCACCTGCACCAGGAGGAATCATGTTCTGGCTTCCTTTTAACTAGCAAGTAGTTCATGTAGCTTGTCATCTGATGAAGTAACTAACCCATATACATTAGGCCATTCTACTATTTGCAGCTATGCATTGTAGTTCTGATATCCCAAACTTCATCTATTTGAACTAAAAGCTTATACTGGAGATTATCATTCATCTAGGAATTTGAAATTTTGCAGCTTCAGTGCAAGTGGCATTCGGACCAGGAGCTCCATCATCCGCCTCAGCCATAAGGACCTATGGCGTTCACAAGGAACAGAGAAGTGATCAAAGCAGTGGTTCTAGGCTGAGAAGTTATGCTACTGCCAAGGGACAAACTATCTCCCCGACTATAGTTGCCAAGACTGATGTGACCGATGCGACTATGGAAGATGCTACTGCTGAAGTTCCTCGGAAGATCAAGAAAGAATACAAAGAACCATGGGTATACAAACTATCTTTTATACATTTTGACCTTTTAATCATCCCATTGCTGCATGAGTATTTGAAATCAAGGATGATGTGCAACATGAGGGCTTACTCAGAATAAATGCATTCACTTTCAAGCATGCACTATGTGCTGAGATTGTGTTTCTACTTGTTGCATCGCAGGATTTCCACCATTCATACTATCCGACTACACTACCTTTGAGAATGCCTTACTCGGGAAACCCAGGTATGCTTCTAGTTGCAAGACAGACTCCTGCAGTAATACCAAGAACATGCCTCTCCTTAGATGTATCATCTTGTAATTCTGCTTGTCATGCATGTCATCGGTGATGGCCAAAAAAGGAAAATAGGTCACTTCAGTCTTCACTTGTATTATACAGTTGGTTTTATGTGGTGTCGTAGGAAGGTTCTTCTTGTGGTTAGTATGAGTGCACAGCTTGGTGGTTCATGACAGAGCTATCACTTTTCAGCTGACTACAATGACTGACAAAGAAGAACCTGATATTTGTTACCTTATCTGTACTACGGTTAGAACAGGGAGCATACACTTTCGTATGTGTTTGTTTCCTTTAATTGAATGTCCGAAGCTTGTTTCTTACAGAAATTCTAGATGAGAAGGAATTTGGAGAGGCTACTAGAAACTTTGAGTATGACGAGGGCATTGTCAATGCTGCTTCGGAGCTTGGTTTTCTGGTTGGTATTCTGGCTACTGAATGACAACGACCAACTTGATGTTACTGATAGAAAGCTCATTTTGCTGATCATTGAATTTAATTAATCAATGGCAGGAGGAGAGCAGGAGAGGGAAAATGATGTTCTTTCAGCTTCCTCCTAATTTGCCCTCAGTAAAGAGATCGACAAGTGTAAAAGGGAAAGAGAAAGCTGAGAGCTCAACATCATCAGTTGCAAATGCTTCAGAGAGAGGCTGCAATTTGGAAGATCTATCAGGGGGATACATGGGCAAGCTGGTGGTTTACAAAAGCGGAGCTGTCAAGCTGAAGCTAGGAGAAATGCTGTACGATGTGAGTCGAGACACTAGCTTGGCTTGAATTGGTCGATAAATCCTTCAACCACATCTATGAATAGTGTGCAGTAGGCATTGCCCATTCTCAGTGGCACAAAGGACAAGTCGCTTATTGAAACCTCCCCTTCCATCCGCCTCCTAAAACTTCTTATTTGAAGGGCCTTCACTTTACTCTTGCACATTAATCATTGTCACCTCTTATGGAACTGTGTGAATCTGAACAATAGGAGATTGCGCAGTTTGTGGTTGTGATTAAAATCCGTCTGCTTAGATGTGTCATTTCTTGGGTGTTGCTGCGTAAGAATGTTTCACTCTTTTACATTGATTTTATTTGTGCAGGTTTCACCTGGATCAGATTGTGCATTTGCTCAAGATGTTGCTGCGATCAACACTGCTGGTAAACATTTTTGCTCTCTAGGGGAGCTTGGAAAACGGGCCATAATAACTCCCGATATGGATTCTTTGTTAAGTTACATCGCTGATGCAGATGCCAGATGATATAACTACAAGAAGCGGGAGGGATATTGAAATTGTCAATGCCCTGCCAGGTTACACTTCGCAACATATACAACCTTGCTCAATCTTCTGAGTAGGATTCTTGGTTCTTTGGCTTGTAAATGGGTAGTTGCAGTTGGAAGTTTTATTCCTGGTAGGAACTTCCGGCCATGTTTCATGTAAAGAAAAAATTGTAACGTCAAAAAAATTTGCATCAACAGTCCTTAGCTGTGAGTTAATCTGTAAGGAGAATAGCTCCAACGTGCTCTGCTACTGTGATCTTTGACTATCTTTAGACTGCTTTTTGCAAAGTCCTTGCGACTCGCCTATGACTGAAACAAAAGGACCCAAGTAAAAGGACGTATGTAATGGTTTTTAAAGTTTGTCAACCATAACGCATGAAAAGCAAATCACCTGATTCCCAAGGCAAGTTTAAAGGACATGTAAAATATAACTCGCATCGTTGCTTTACAAGTAAAAGCATGCGGAGATATGGCCTTACCGCACAGAACCACAGTCGTTTCTCGAGTGATCATAAACTACACAAACATATCACCATATGGGAAGTAGTCATTACTTTCATTAACATGTCATTTCGGCAAATGATGATCAGCCTCTGCGGGCTCGAGCCACGACCACCACGACCAGGACCACGATCGAGAGGAAAAATGACGTTCTCAGCTTTTCTTCAAAGAGATTCGCTGGTGCTGCTTTGGTCTCTGTGTTACCAGCAGGCAGCTTGAAGAACTTTCCAGCTAGGTTTGCCATACCCTCAATCATTTCCATGAGCTTTACCCTTGTGCTGTCAAACAACCATCTCACAGCATTCAAGGTAGGGTTAGAATTATCTGGACTTTCTTCTGGGCTTTCCTCTGGAGGGCCATCACTTTCGGCTGCATATACCATGAAATTCCTTCAAAACTAGACGACTTTACGCGTTGGTAAAAAAATTACCAACTCAGGCCTTCATAAGCACAAAATGAAGCAATCTAATTCCTATGATCTAAGTTACATGGCAATGACACCCTAACAGGCTGGAAAAAAATGTCATGAGAGCATCCTAATGGCCTGTAAAATTTTCAAATGTAGAGGGCTGTATTCAATCAGAATACGTCCTGGCCTCCCGTTCAGATGTTTGCAGGCCTACATGCTTGGAATTGATATTGTCCAACAAGAGCACAATTCTAGTCAAAGATTTCAGAAAAAAGAAGCGAATTGCCAAGTTTTCCGCTTCAAACATTGATTCCATTATATTTCTCCTCATGTATGCACCTAGTGATATAACAATGAAGAATCTATTCCCCTTCCTGACATCAACAGGATGGTGTTAAGACATCAGGATTCAACGCACAGAGAAGGCCGATCCAATAAACCATAACCATGAAAATTCAAACAAACCTGTATAATATGACTCCCTGAGCTCTTTTACCACATCATTGTCCAATACAGCATCCCAAACAGCTTTATCTGAGGATAATGAAATGACCATCCTCTAAAAGAAAAGGAGGGAACATCAATCATATTGCAGAACTATCACAGGTTCGACAAAACTATAATGGCCCACATTCCAGAATCTTTGCTGAATGTCATAGAATAACATAGGATCTGATTAAAAATGTGATCCAGAGATTTCGAGAAGCATGAGTATATAGATAAATTGCATCCATTTGCAAACATGTAATTTGTGACCGGAAGATCTTCTAATTCCACACTCTACAACCAATTCAAGAGATGTTCATCTTACGGTAGAATCTTGCAAAGATATCCTTACAATCAGATTTTTTGTCCATGATGTGTAAGAGAGAGTAACTGATCACCTGAACAGCTGGCTCATTCTGCAACATATGAAAAGCATCATAGACTCTCTCAGGCTCATAAGGGTGCAGTGTTCTTATATCAGATGCATGCATAGCAGGGTCAACTTGGTCAAGCTCTGAGCCAACACAAGAGTACAGTTCCGATAAACCTGATTGGCCTTTGGATTCATTTGATATTTCCTTATACGTGGGAAGACCAAATCTATCCCTAATCTGGGGATAGGGTGTGGAGTCACAAACCCTGTGAAATCAAAACCATTTCATCACCACAATTAGAATTTGGGTCAAGTCAAAACTAAACAGGAGAGAGTAAACGAGCTCGATTTCATGTCAAGACTGTACCAAAAGAAGAACTAATACTAATAAGATCAATCGTAGAAAGGACTAGAACTATAATAGAAAAAGCGGTGCAAATTTAGCACTTAATTGACATCTTTCCTTGTCAAGACCATCCGAGCTCAGTAAACTCAACTCACAGAACTCAAGTTTCCGAATGAACAGGCTTGCAGGAAAAAGCACAGCCTGGAAGTGGAAGCTGAACTTGTGATAAAGTCACTAGCAACTTGGTGACGGAAAAGTAGAAAAATTTAAATGCATACTGCTATAATTTCCTCTTCTACGGGACACTAACATGATTAGGCAATGGATTACAATGCAGTGCCTGAAGATAAAAACCTGTATCAGGAGCGTGGTGTTAGTCCATTATTCTGTCCAGGCAATGAAATGAATCAATGATGATAATCCTGCTTTCTGTCGACCACTTCCACTTAATTTAAAGGAAAATACTAACAAACTTGCCGTCATGAGACGCTCACTGTTGATGAGAAAGAGACGGCGCTAGAAGACAAGTAACCAGAACCTACGGCAACAGACCATAAGAAGCTAACAACGCTATGTTCACTTCACGACGATTAGATGATGAGAAAGAGACGCTCACTGTTGAAGAGCAGAGACGGCGTTTTCGACCTCGCACTTGGAAGGAACAGGACCGAGAACGAGGTCATCAAAATACCCAACTGCGATTTCACCTTCTTCTCTCCCATCCACGTGTACCCATTCACCATCATCGTGATGGCGTGAAGAAGAATATGGCGGCCACATGACACCAGAGGCAGCAGCGGCAGGCCATGGAAGATTGTGGAAGGCAGAGGAAGGAGGAGAAGAAGAGAGAGGGAGAGGTGGTGGTGAGAGGGATCGAGCTTGTGGGGTTTCTTCTTCTTGGAAGAAGGAGAAGCAGCAGATTTGCCGATGCTGAATTCGAAGCAGTAGGAGAAGAGTTGGGGTTAGTGGCAGTGGCAGAAAAGGGTTCGTGAAGCCCGGCGCCGCCGCTGCTTCTGGTGGCTGCTCGGCCAACGACGGCCCTTAGCATGTTCCCTCCTCCTCCTCCTCCTCCTCCCATCTCTCTCCAGGTGATTTTGTCTAGTGAAATGTCGAGATTTGAAAGAAAGAAAAAGAAGAAGAAGATAATATGCACATAGGCGACCGATCTTATCGTCGAATCTTCTTCTCGTGGGACTCGGGAGGAGAAATATTGGATACAGACGTGGTAAGTCTGACGTGGTCCAGACCACCACTTATTTTGCGACACGTGGTGACAAGGGGGGCCCACCAGTCAGAAAAAATTGAAATTTTTTTCTCCTCTCTCTCTCTCCGCCTGGAGAAAATATTCAGTGGTCATTGAACTCCACGTCATCGGCTGATGTGGCACACAAGAGCTCATGTGGTCCACTAAAAAATAAACACGTGTCTGTTGACTTGGACCACAAAAAAATTGAAAAAATAACTCCCGCTGCCAATTTTCTCTCTCCCCTGGGCACTCTGCACGTTCGCCTGCAACACTCAAGCATTTACTCCCATCCCCTTTCTCTCTCTTCTTTCAAATTTCTATCCCCTCCTTCCTTTACTCCTCCTCCTCTTTCGTTGCCCGTCCATTTCAAGTTAGAACCGAGAGAAAACTGAGTGGACACGACGCGAAGAAGAAGCCGGGCAGTGACCTCGTCTCGCTCGAAGTTCCATTGTTGGTGCCGGCGTGCGTTCGCGACCCGAATCTCGTCCCGCATGTGCTCCCTGTTCTTCTTAGTCGCGGTTCGAAGAGAGTGGAAGTGACCTCGTCCCGCTCGAAGTTCCATTGCTGGTGCCGGCGTGCGTTCGCGACGGGAATCTCGTCCCGCATGTGCTCCCTGTTCTTCGTTGCCGTCCATAGGGTGAGAGACGTGAGAAAACTTAGCGGACACGACGCGAAGAAGAAGCCGGGCAGAATGTCCTCTCGGGTTCCCCTCTTCAGTGCCACCATTTGTTCTAGGGTTTCGGTTCTCCACTTGACTTGCCTCGTTTTCCTCGATTGGGATGCTCCGTGAGGTAGCTCAAGGTACTTCCTCTAGAGATGATTTGGGTTCTTTCTTCTTTTCTTTTTTGGTGTTCAGTTGATAATGTTCGCTCAATGGGTCGTGTGCTCCACGATTCTTGCACTCAATTGCTCATTCGTCTTATGCATTTATTCCCCTTTTTGGTATCTGATCATTTGATTCTAGTTGCGTTCTTGCTCGTTCTCGACTGCCACTGAGTGTACTTTCCGGTGAGGGGTTCGGTTGTTGTAGTTCAAGATTTAGTGTGAGTGGTCCATGTTGAATGTCAGACAATGTTTGTAGCTGCGTTCTTACTCGTTCTCGATAGTGGGTATTGATTAGCTTTTAATTTCCAACAGTGTTCTGTTAGCTGAATAACTAGGCTGAGCGTTAAAAATCGAACCTTTGTCATGCTTACAGTTTTGCATTGACTTACAGCTTTATTATTATTCTGCAGATAATTTCTAGTCCTCGATAACCAATTCAACTTGTTCTCGAGAAAAATGGGTATGACTTATCTCTTAAGTTTATTTTTTAGAGTTTATCTTTCTTCTTAAAATAATTGGATTTTTTCAAAAAACTTGTAGAGGCTGCAGAGAATGATATCATCGTGCATAACGTTGATAAAGAATTTGAATTTAGAATTGGCATGATATTTGCTAATGAGGAAGAAGCTTATAATGCATATAATGCATATGCAATTTGCAAGGGATTTGGAGTGCGAAGAGGACAAAAATCAAACAATAGCAAAGGAATGTTGCGAATATGCACATTTTTATGTAATTGTGAAAGGATATTCCCCACCAATCCTTCCTCATGAACAAAGAGATGTTTATAGGACCGTGAAAAGAACCGGATGTAAAGCTCGCATTAAATTCAAAATCGAAGATGGAGTTTGGATAGTTACCAAGTTTGAGGAGGTTCATAATCATCCATTCATTGATGATAAACAAAAACATCTCATACGGTCACATCGGTATATAACAGATAGTGATAAGAGTGCATTGACTTCTTTGGATGAGGCTAGCATAAGGGCTACGAAAGCATATTCATACCTTAGTGGTGAAAGCAGGGGGACAAGAAAATGTTGGCTTTACTTCTCGTGATTATCAAAATTTCTACCAATCAAGAAGAAGGGACCTAATTAGTGCGGGTGATTGTCAAGGCTCATTAATCATTTTAATTGCTTACAAACGGATGGAAGCAATTTTTCTTATACTTTTCAAGTGGATGAGGACCAAAGGCTGACCAACTTTTTTGGTCTGATGGTGTATCCAAGTTGGATTATGAAGCTTTTGGAGATGTTGTGGTATTTGATACTACTTACCGTACAAATAAAATACGGATTACCTCTTCCCACCTAGTCCCTTTATCGCTCGGAGAATGTACACTGGGTATCTCTCTCACCCTCCCCCGCCCACAGACCACCTAGGTGTATTCTTATTACACACACAACGCCCATGAGCTATACTTTTTTATACATACATCTACAACCCCGGCCCCCCTGGTCACCCGCCCTCCTGTTTTTCTACCGGTAAGGACCAAGGTGCACCTTTTGTGGTCGGCCTTGGTTTGAAGTCATCAATTGGAAAAATATATGGTTTCTTTATTTTTGGATCGTTTGCAATTTTTATTCGCGGAGATGTTGTAAACCAATTCGGTTATTCTTTTGTGGGTCCTTTTGTTTGCTCTTTTTTTTTACTATATCTTTTTTTGTTCTCCCTTTTGTTTGTGTCATTTTCAGTCCCTTTTTTAAATTGCCCAAAGGGGTCACTTCTTCCGTATTCAGCAATCCAAAAAACTATTTTCACCCGATCAATATCACTCTTTGGCAATGTGGGCATATATGCATCATTTTTAATTAATGTACCTTTTTGGTTTCTTTCCGAAATTAATGCACGCAACTTCATAATTCATTCGTCTTTATGTTACATATGGATCATATGGGAAAAATGACTCCTTTACGTCACTCATTATTAGCATTTACTTGTATTTATCACGTGCTTCTGAGATCACCGATCCTTGTGGTTCTTTTCTCGTGGATATACATTGTGTTATTGGCACTATATATCTTTATATCAATCTGTTGATATTCTGTAATTATTCTTTTGTATAATTTGGATAACACTTTTGTGAAGCTATGTGTTCTTATCGAGTTTGTGTGCAACTTGGGGTGACTGACCTAATCTGTGGATTGGATAATTTGGTATTGCGCATTGCGTCATAAACTGTGTGTCGACCTTGCTATTGTTTGTGCGGTCTGGAATTTAATCTTTTCTGCGTTAGGTGATTAGAATCCACGCTCAAAAGTGTGCACGATCTGTATTATGTTGACATCTAGTACTTCATAGTGCTTTCTTTCAAGAATTTATTGGATGTATAGTAGACCATGATGTTTGGTTTCTGATATTTGTTTAGATCCCATTCTTATGAGAAGCATTTTTAGTACTAAAAGAAAAATAGCGGACATAATGTTGAATGTTATGTGATGATTTTTGAGTTCCTTGTGCTCTGAGTTGAGAAGTCCTTTGCAGATTGCTTATTTCTTTTATTTGTTTATTTTTTTTATTATTTTATTTTCCTCATGCTTTTACTCTTTTACTTTACCTTCTCGTTGTTTTGTTTTTTTTAGGATTTGTTTGCCTTTGTTCTCTTTTTTGATTTTTTTCTTTTTGCCTGTCTTTTTTTCTTTTTTCTTTTTGTTTCTTTGTCTCTTTTTTTCTTTTTTAACGTTTTTATTTTTTGTTTGTTTTTGTATTTTTGTGTTCTTGACTCTGTGTCCTTTGTTTTTTGCTTTGGTGGTGTTGGGTTTTCTCTGATTTGTTTCTCTTTCTCTTATTTTTTGTTTTTTTATTTTTTCTTTCCTGATTTTTTTCTTGATGTCTTGATCGTTTACTCTTAGTTATATTTTCTTCTGTGTGTTGCGTGTTTTTTTTGCTCTGTGTTATTTGTGGTTTGTGTCAATATGCATTTTTTATGGTTGCATGAACTATTGCTCCTAGCTTCTATCTGGTTTGTTGTTTTTGGTTTTGCCTATAAAGGTTGGCATCATCTTGATAATGCATGCTCAGCCATCATATACAGTTTGTGTACTTGTCCTCCTACTTTAGTGGCATTCTAATATTATAGGTATAAACGTGCTATCCAAGCTGATTCGTTGGCCCCCTTCTCACACTATCCGCTATCATTGTTGTAGTCTAAATACATTGTTCATTCTGTGTATTATGTATTTTTAGTTCTTGCCTTGTCTTGAGGTGAGAGCAGCTATTTCACATCTTGAGTTATATTTTGCGGCCACGGGTTTCTTTGGCATTATCGTCCCTTTGTCTACTAGTCACCTTACCTTTATGACGGGTGATCCTGGGGCCTGTAGCAAATCACTAATTAGTTACGCAAAAGCTAATAGCATGCCTT